>ML817902.1:3695-13761 GCA_009831015.1 Picea engelmannii
GGGAGATATCCCAAAATCAACTAAACTAAGCAAATAAAATGCAAGTGAAATCTTTGAAACATCCCCTAACTGCTCAACAACTCAATTGCAAATTCGAATTTACCTGCAATAGAACACAAATATCAAATTAGAAAGATATTTCAACAAAAAAACACTAAAAAATTGATCCTACAGACTTAGCTACAGAATCATCTGATTCTGTAGCTAGTCTAAAATAGCATACAGGACCAGATAGAAATCAAACAAAATATTTTGAAACAATCCAATTTAATTTTCTTTTAATGAATATTAAAATCGAATTACTAATGGTTCAAGCAAATTTATTATTCAAATCAAATCAAATCGAAAAGGATGTAGTCGAAAAAGGATAAGAATGCTCTGCTTTTTTAATTTCCATAGAATCGGGTCAAATAATAACCACACTGTTTTCATATCCAAATGCAATTACAAGTAAATCGTGATTTGATCCAAAATCGGTATAGTTATAATCGAACACAATCATAATCGATTGGTTACAGCTATGCATAAAATTCATATCAAATACCAAACTGTTACGATTATAGTCAAAACGAAACATGCATAACAACATCCACAAACTTTGCCATAAACTTCATTCGTTGAGTGTCACACAGTTAACAGATATGACCAAAATAATGATCGTAACCATCATTCACTCGTTATAGTCATATCAATAGATTGATATCATTCAATCATGTGCAACGATAGGTAAATTGTTTCAATTGTAATCAAATGAAATCATACTCAATGAGTATCGACCCAACGATTTTCGTGATTGATTACCACACAGTCAACAGACAGGGGCATGATAGAATCAACAGAATCCATAAACTGGGCAATAATCAACACAAATCTTCACTGAGTTAATTATAGAAACAAATCGTAATCCTGGGCATGATCAAATTCAAACAATATATGAATCGAAATGGTCAAACAATGTGAATCGAATCAGTTGCAATCTGGTTATGTATTAATAGAATAGTATTCAAATTGGTCGAAAGACATGGAAAAGTGTTAACCCATTTGTCAATCATATCGCATAGAATATAACCAATTCAAATCGAGCCATTGATTGTGTTCAAAATTGGAATACCAGAAACAACCTATGTTTAGAAAATATTGACAAATTGAATGATCAACAGAGCATCCAATTGAAGCTAAATTAGAACAATCAAATCTATCCGACGATCCATCGAATCAAATCCAAATCCAATCAAAATTAAACGATAATGAAAATTGATTTATCAAAACAAAATTATATACAAAAGTGCATGCTTATGCGACAGAGCAGATCCACGATATACACAGAGTTTATGAATATGTCATATAAATAGGTGAAAGTCATACCAGTGAGGTTGTTTGAGCTATGCCAACTTTGAATTGACGACTGATGTAGCCGACTCCATGTTCTTGAACAAAATTGAACCTGTTGTTCGTTGTTTCTTATCAGTGGGTGGCATCTTTGCCTTTTGACTGGTGAGCTTTGCAACTTGATCCTCCAGAGCATGAATTCTGGACTGCAACATTGGCACATCGAGGTAATACCTTTCCAACCATGAGCCACACTGATCACATGGTGGAGCAGATGGTTCGGCTAGAGCAGGAGGGGGTTTTGAAGAGTCGCCTGGGGTTTCATAGGGCATTTTGATGCCTGGGAAATTGGGATCGTCTTGCAAGCAAGGTGGTAGGTTCTTCACAAAATCATATGCGGGTTTGTCACACAGACCTTCTGAATAGGGATACTCACTTGCGAGGTAACGTTCAATCTCTGAGTCAGATTCTTCACTCACCATAATAGGGTCGGGGTTGACAGGAATTTTTGGTTTGTTTTTTTCCATGCGAGAGATTAACCGGGCATTCTTCTTGCCTTTAGAATTGGTAGTGGGTTTGGCTTTAGGCCTTTTAGCCACGGGTTTAGCAGCTTCAACACGTTTGGTTACAGAACCGGGTAGGTCAATAGGAGAATCGGGTAGGGGTTTAGGTAACAGAGCACTGTAAGGCACAGGGGGTATTGATTTGCACTCCCTCACCACAGGCTTGTCAACCTGTGGTGGGCTTGAGTCACCAAAATTATTGTGTTTAAGAAAATCCTCCCAACAGTCACGGTGTAACCCCAACTTACATACTATAAGCATTTTAATTAACCCAAAATGAAAAAGACTGGTATCGGACTGGTTTCGTTTGTACCTTTTATACATTTTTAAACAGACTCCTATGCAAGTAGTAAGGCATATTAAGCTCATACCCCATGAAAACCATAAGTAGCCGAAGGTGATACAAGAAAACGAAACCATATCAGACCTCGCAAGAAATGAACTGCTTGGTTACCATGAGCAAGTCGTGCCAGCGTTGCTTGAGCATACTTGCGGGCAAACCCTTGTCACAAGAACTCACCCTTCGTGACTGGAAGAGTATTGTCCACGGGACATCTTCCACTTTGAAATTTTTCGACCATTTCTGTCCGACAGCAGGCAGACCGGTAGCCAAACTGAGAAATTGCTCATCAATTTCTAACTGCACATCCCCAACCTTGGCTCGGCATCCATCGAAGGTTAACGCGAATTGTCGAGCCACATCAAGGTTAAAGCCATGAAACTTTCGTATGAACGAGAGCCATCCGAATTCCTCAAGGTTGTTGTAAGCGCCATAGAACATCAACAATGCGTGGCTACCATTGGGTTCAGCCCTTACGACCAGAGCCATGGTGCAGGTGCATGGTAGGGTTTGAATTGAACACAATAATACACAGGGGCAAAAATCGTTATGGCTAAAAGCTGCAAGCGCTCAAAGGGGAACAGATTAATGTATGCGTGCGAAGGTGGTGGGATAATCACCGCCATGCAACATATTAATGGCACAGTACAATGTTGTTCAATCACTCATCATATCATTTAAACGACACTAATCAGCCAACCCGAAATTTCGAGCGGTGGATAATCATATCAACGTGCCATTAATCAATGTAAAACCAAAACCATAAACTATATCAATGCGCCAAGTGTATAATCAAAACCAACGTAAAATCCAAATGCTTCACCAATGCGCCATGTGTATAATCAAACATTGCCATTCAATATGAAATCAACCTCATATGTGACCCATGCGCCTTTTGCATAATCAAAGTTCATAAAACATTTCAACAAGAGATTTCATAAAATCGATAAGCCAAGAGCTTTAAGATAATAAGGATCATATCATATAAAAACCTTTAATCCACCATGACCCCTATATAATCAAGTATAACTGATCAATCAACATGCTCAATGTCTCATTAATTAAACAAAAATCAAGTTGCGCAATCAGAGTGATAATAGGCAAATGGACATAGTTCGAAAAATAAACCAAAGGTAAGTACCAATCAACAAATCAATGAGAAGCTCATGACAATTCAAATAACGATGGAGGGTTTTTCACGCTTTCAGTCGTGAAAAAATAAATTGAAACCAATTTGCAAATGTCGCAGGAAATGAAAATGTCTTCTGTTTGCAAAATGCGACAGAAATTTGAAGTTCAAGAGACATAGGTGTAGGCAGCTTTAAGGGAAATTGAAAAAATTGAATTGGCTGCCAACAATGGAGACACACTAGGAGAAGCAGTTATCTCTGTCAAAAGAAACAAATTCAGATTAGGACAACAAAGAAAAGTTCAACCCAAAAACAACCATCAGAAAATCGTACAAACATCATCATTTACTATCTTTTCCAGCGATGTTTTAAAAGATGCAAACTAATGACAGTCTTAAGATCAACAAGTCATGATTTTTGTGATAAAATCTTCAATACTGTTAGCATGGCCACTGCTGCCAGCAGGCGTCCATAGCCTTGACAGGGTTGCCAATTAACCCACTCGGACGTCTGTATCCTGTCAAGAAGTTCTAGATTAGAATAAAGGAATTTAAAAGAGGTTTCTTATAATGTTTTACAGATTTTCATTTACCCGACATTGCTTCGCTGCCAACAGGCCTGTTCAGTACCCCGACGAAGTTGTCTTAACGCCATGATTGCATTTACCCGCTGCCAGCGGACCTGTTCAGTATCTCGGCGGGTTTACAAACACTTCCCACAACTCTTATTAACATTTTTATTTTGTTTTTCTTTTATATATAGCTGAGCGGGGTGACGCTGAAAAATCTTGGTATTTTATCATATTTTTTCAGACCTCATCAGAATTTTTTTGATATTGTCCTTTATTCATCTCCAGAAATGTTTTATTTCTAAAACAACTTACTTTGACAGGGAGACATCCATTTGAGTCATTCCTTTACGGAAAAGGGACAGCGTAAAAAAATAAAGATGATCATGACAAACTTTGCTCAGAGATTGAAATCAGTAAACTTCTTTCAAATAACAAAAATTTTCCAACATAAATATCAATTTCAGCAATATATCTTTGATGTTCGTACAACCTTTCAGAAGTTATTTCAGCGAAGATATTTTCCCATGGTCTTTATCTGAATAGCTCAGTGCACAGGCATGCATATGTTTCAAAAAACATAAAAAACTGATCAATCCAAATCAAAATAAAAAACGAAAACAAAGGCAAAAATAAAAACAAAAGGAAATATTTACATAATATACAAGGGTAGGAATCAAGAAAAGTATCTTTTCAGGGCTTGGCCATTCACCGGATAGGTGTCAAGCTTCCCTTCAAGATTCTGCAATCGAAAAGAACTAGGACCCAACTTTTCAACAATAAAAAATGGCCCAAGCCACAAATTTTGAAACTTGGTATGTTCACCCTTCCCTTCGTGTGGTTTGTCCCACTTTAAGACGAGATCGCCTACTTCAAAATTCCTATCTGAAGCAGAATTAAAATCAAACCAGCTTTTAATCAGTTGTTGATGTTGGTCTAACTTACGCTTAGCTTGGTTTCTTACTTCTTCTAACTTCATCAAAGCGTTAATACGACTTTCTAAAGGGGGGCAATCTTCTTCTTGGACTTTTTGTGACAATTGAAGTGAAGAAAGAAGAATGTGAGGTGGCAGAATGGCTTCTCTGCCATAAACGAGAAAAAAGGGGGAATTACCTATAGCATCTTTGGGTGTTACCCTATCATCCCACAACGCATTAAGCAGTGCATTGTGCCAGTTCTTGTGATTTTCAGCCACGGTTCTCTTGATAATTTTAATCAAGTTCTTGTTGGTTGACTCTGCTAAGCCGTTGTCCTAGGGGTAATAACTAGCAGAATACTTCAGCTTTATTCCCTTTTCTAAGGCGAACTCACTCATATCAAGAGAATAAAAGTATGAAGCATTATCAAAGACTAGACAATCAGGGATACCAAAATGGGTGGTGATATTCGAGTTCATAAAAGTGATCACTTGACTTGTGTTAACAGTTCTTAGCACGGCAGATTCAGACCATCGAGTAAAGTAATCAGTGGTTGTCACAATATACTTGTGCTGTTGTGAGGATGGAGGGTTAATAGGACCAATGATATCAAGGCCCCATTGCTGGAAAGGAGAATCGACTGAAACATGTTGCAAGGGGAAGGCTGGTTTTTGCAATCGCCCTGATGCTTTCTGACAGATAATACATTTACGACACAAGGCATGGGCGTCCCTAAAAAGCGTTGGCCAGTAGTAACCGACTCTTACAACTTTATGAGCAGTGGTATCACCACCGAAGTGACCACCATCTTCTCCAGCATGCAACTCAAGAAATACTTTCTCTGCTTCGTCCTTTTCAAGACAACGCATCAGTACGCCATCAAAATTCTGACGAAACAGTATACCGTTAACTAGATGAAAGGAGGCAAACTTAAGTCTCAGCGCTCTTCTCTTGGCGGGGTCAAGGTGACGGGGTGCTGATCCATGTTCAAGACAATGTCTAATATTGTCGTACCAAGGACTTACGGGGTTTTGTGCACAACAAATCAAACTCTGATCGCGTTGTTCTAGGTTTGAAGTATCACTATCTTCTCGCTGTTCGGTTTCTGAATCAAAAACCAACTTACACAACCCTTGGCCTCTCATGATTTGTGCTGGGGTGATTTCTAAGTCATACTCCTGCAAGGAGGTGACCCAATTGGCTCTTTTCTCTCCTAACTCTTTTTGCACTAACAAGTTCCTAACGACAGGGTAGGGGACAATGACCTTCGTCCTTGACTTCAGAAGATAAGATCGGAAATGCTTAACTTCTTTGAAGACAATGTAGGCTTGCTGATCGACCGCTGGGTAGTTAAGTTCAACACCTTTGAAAGCAGAGCTCATAAAAGCGATGGGTACTTCGTTATTCTCGGGGTTCTTCTGTGTTAGGACTGCGACATAGGAACGATCAGAGGAAAAAGTATAGAGTGTAAAGTATTGAGAGAAATCAGGGCTCATGAGAGACAGAGCGTCTATTATGGCCTTCTTTATAGTGTTGAAAGCTTGGTTTTCTGTGGGTCCCCAGTGATATTGGGTGTCTTTCTTAATCAGGTTCTAGAGAGGTCTGACCATTTCGGAGAAACTGGGGACAAATCTTCTCACGAAATTAATCTAGCCTAGGAAAGACTGCATGGATTTTTTGGTGGTAGGTGGGGGGAGTTTAGCGATGACTTGGGTCCTCTTGGGGTCAATAATAATTCCATCACTAGACACAATGAATCCTAGTAGTTTACCCTATTCTACTGCAAAGATGGACTTCTTGGGGTTCAAGGAGATGCTGTATTTACGACATCGTAGCAGAACGACTCGTAAGTGAGCTAGATGATCATCTTTGTTTTTAGAATAAACGGTCACATCATCTAAGTAGACTACTACGAAGTGATTGATTAAGCCTCTAAAAGCAATGTCAATTTCTCTCTGAAAGGTAGCACCGGCATTAATCAATCCAAAAGGCATTTTGCGATAAGCATAAGTGCCCCACGGGGTACGGAAGGTAGTTTTCAGTTGGTCTGGTGAAGACATCAATACTTGGTTGTATCCAGAGAAACCATCTAGTAAGGATAGCCTCTCGAAACTAGATACTTGTTGAAGGATCTGTTCCATGGGAGGGACAGGATAATTATCTTTATCAGACGCTTTGTTGAGGTTTCAGAAATCGACACAAAGTCGAATTTCCCCATTTTTCTTCCGCACTGGGACGAGGTTGGATACCCATTGAGTATGTCTAACAAGAAAAATTATTTTAGCACTTAGGAGTTTATTTAATTCTTTTTGTACAGTCGGTTCTAGTTTAGGATGCATTTTCCTCAGTTTCTGTTGGAAGGGTAAAGTTTGGGGCTTCATTGGGATGACATGCTGTATAATATTAGGATCGAATGTTTTAAGATCATCGTAATTCCATGCAAAGACATCCTTGAATTCTTTAAATAATTTAACAAAAGTAACTTTTTCTTGTCTAGAACATCCCAAGCCTAAGTTGATGCACTGAGGATTTTCACTAGTCCCTAAATTGACTTTTTCATAAGATAATGAGGAACTATTAGTTTTGCAATTGACCGTCTTTTTAAATTTCTCTTCAAAATCATAAAACTTTTCTATTCTAACAACAGATTTGGGTATGAGATTTACCATGTCCGATAGAACTTCAGGAGATTTCGGATTAGGTATTACTGTAAAGTCGTGCAAATTGTCGTCATGCGTTTATTCATCTATTACATCGCCTTGGAAGGTTTCTTCCATGTGCAAAAAGTTAATGATCTGTTGATCATCATCAAATACTCTCCAGTTTGTGATATTGTCAGGAATAGATGGTCAAAACAATAGCTCCACGGAGAATGCTTTTGGGGATAAGCCTTCTGCAGGAAGAAGTTTAGAGGCAACATTAGCTAGTATATCTGCTTCAACATTGTTTAATCTAGGGATGGAATTTATATTAAAAGCATAAAATTTGTTCATTAAACTCCATACCTTAGACTGGTAACATTTGAGATGCGGGGAAAGACAATGTATAGAATTTCTCACCTGCCTGACCACTATCTCAGAGTCGCCAAATACAACTAGATTTTGAATGTGCATGTCCAAGGCTTTTCTGAGACCTTGTAGTAAAGCCTCATATTCTGTAATATTGTTAGTACATTCAAATTATAGCCCACAAGCCAATAATGTTTTGTTACCTGCCGGATCGATAATGATGCATCCTGCACCAGCTCCTTCTTTAGACTTGGAACCGTCAAAATATAGAGACCAAATTTGATTTCCATCGGGTTCACCGGATTTTTGGATAGAAGTTGTTGGTTGCGTACATGTTAGGATCTCGGACTGTTGTTGCGGATGGTTGATAGATGAAGCTTCAGTCGTGAAATTTCCGAAGAAGGTATCCATCCCTTGGACTTCAGGTGAATCAGTCGGAGGTGTATATGGTTCATTTGGGTCATTCAAGTCTGTTACTGTGAACTTGAGGTAACGCTCATGATTCACCCTGATCTTGTTGGGCTTACCGTTTTCTGGAAGCCATAAGTGAGACCAGTCCGTTGCGAAGTAACCATGTAGCTGCTCTGACCAGTCCCTGCTCAAAAATAGACCATACACTTCTGGAATATCCACCACAATTATATCAATAACTTGATGAACCTTTGGGTTAGACGATAATCTAATCAATACATTTTTCAGCTCGCCTATAACTTTAACATCTGTTCGATCAAGTTGTATGATTTTCAAAGAAGATGTTTCTACTTCGGCGTTAATCTTTTGGCAGACTGACCAAGGCATCACATTTGATGATGCTCCTGAGTCAACCATACAATTATGCACATTTCTGTTGAAGATTTCAAAAGTTAAAAGAAAAGGAGGTACATTCTTGCGAGTACTTAGAGTTGTAGCTTGTGGCTTCTTACTCACGTTTTCTAATACTACTTTATCTACATTACTTGCGTTATTTACATTATTTACATTATTTATAGGAGTTACAAGAAGGCTTCCTTTATCTTGAGGATCAAGATTACCTTTTATGGAAGTCTTCTGTGGAGCTTTTCTTTGCACAACCTTATTACCATTTGAATTACCATCCTTGCCATTATCTAAAATATTTTTCAACATCTTTTGTAACAAAAATGGAAATTTCAACAACTCATAAATAGAAATGTTAGCCCGTAATTTTTTAAGATCTTCAACAACATCATAATCTATTTTAGGGCCAGCATTACTTTGTTTAATTTCTACTGATTTAGATGGCTTTGGAGGTGAAGTTGTAGTGTTCTCGGCAGGAGGTTTGTTTGTTGTCTTGCTCCTAGTGTTGTAAGGGTGAACAATCTCGAAGTTAGCTTGGAAGATACTATCCGAGAAGTGTCCAAAGATGTTTGGAGAAGACTCTTCTTCTTGAGTTTTTTTCTGCTCGACTTCCTCTTGGAGGATTTCAGGAGGTATCAAGTCATCTTGAGTTCCTAGAATTGTCTGGAGAGCATATTGTAAACTTTCTAGGCTCAAGCCTTCGGGGTTTGAATTAGGCCGGTTGGTAGGAAAAGGCTTTCGGAAAGGAGGTTTGTAAGGTCCTTTACTCGAAGAGGCTTCCTCAGTCGACCTTTTTAAATCTATAACTTGATTAGATAATTTTTGTACAACTTTAGTTAAATTTTCCAAATCAAAGTTTTCGGGTTGTGTTTTGTTTTGTGTAGGTCTGGGGAGAATTTCAATCTTCTTTTTGGAAGAAGAAATAGTCTCGGCTTCATTGCTAGAAGATTCCTTTAGACTGAGTATGTCTTTTTCAAACTGAGTAGCCTCTTCAAAGGCTTCTAACAACGTGTCTTTTTTAGATCTTTTCACCCAAATAGATATACTTTGATGTAGAGCTTTAGTATAGTAAGCTATTACAAGGATCTCAGCAGGCATAGAGTCTGTTGGGATTCTATTCTTAAGTGTTAAAAATCTTTGATTAAAATCTTTAACTTTTTCTTTTGAGTTCATTTTTAAACTTGAAAGATCCATGACTAAGACTTCCGGAGGTTTGCCATCTCCGAATTTTTCCAAAAAACATGACTCAAATTTTTCCCAAGACACTATGGTATGGGGTTGTTGGGCAAAGTACCAAGTGGACGCATTACCCTCAAAGGTGTAAGGGAACAACCTACAGACAACATCTTCATGTTCAACATTACGGAGTCTGATGGCTAACATAAATTTTTTGAT
>ML817902.1:13828-37295 GCA_009831015.1 Picea engelmannii
ATTACCCTCAAAGGTGTAAGGGAACAACCTACAGACAACATCTTCATGTTCAACATTACGGAGTCTGATGGCTAACATAAATTTTTTGATATGATCTTCGGCTATTTGTTTTGAATCAGGATCAAACTTAGGAAGCCATTTCTCCGGGTGCTTAGGTAAAGGGTGTTGGGCTCCAGGTACAACTACAACATCCTGGTCCAACCAGGGTCTAGCAGGGTTGTTCTGATTTTCCATTGGGGAATTGGGTGTGGAAGGCTAAGAAGGTGGTTTGCCTTCGTCAGAAGAGGAATCTCCCCCAGAAGAGGAAGGAGATGAGGGAGGTGGTGAAGGAGGTATCGCAGATCCTGCTGCAACAGGATTTATGTTTGGATCTGTAGGATTCACAGTGAGGTCTATGTCACCTAACTGTTCTCTAATATCAGAGAAGTCTAAAGGTTGATCCCACGGGTGGTTTGGTCGCCTAAGACTAGCTAAGGCGCTATGTGTTCTGATAAGAGATTGACGAACGATCTCTTGGGGATCACCACCTGTAGGATTAGGGGTTGCTGGCTCAACTTCGATCTATGGATCTTCGGTTGAAGTAGTTGTTGTTTGAGGGGGGATATTATCTTGTGAACGACTTCTAGTCACTATAGGTGTGCGATTAGGTGGGGGAGGAGTCTTGCGACCACCTCGTGCCATTAATTAAGCTCAGGCCCTCCTTCTAGCACCATTTGTTGACGGGCAAAATTGATCGTCTGTCAACTGGGAGAGTGGAACCGGTCCGGGGTTGTCTAAATAAGCCAAGCCATTTGGAATGGACCACCCTTATGAGTTTAACGACTCCGTTGGCCGCTCTAAGGTATTTTAAGAAAACCAAAGAGAGAATTGATCTGAGCTAAGTAATCAGACTAAAATAAACAAACAAACTAAAACTAACTAAAACTAAATAAAATAAACTAAACTAACTAAAACTAACTAATACACTAATCTAATTAAAACAAACTACTAAATTAAACTAACACTAAATCTAACTATTCTAACTATTATATACAATCTACTAATTACTATTATAATAACTCAAATCAACTATATAATTATCAGCTGCAATATTACTTATTCACAAATGTACATTATAAACAGCCTACATATTTAATTAAAACCTGCAAAACTCATGTGTTTTCTGCCCTAAGACAACCAAGAATCTCTTTTTTGATTTTTATATTTTATGAAAAAGAAATAAACATTACTGAAATTAAACAATCTAATATATTTACTGAAATTAAACGATCTAATATAAATCTAATTAAACTTATATCTAAATTAAACTACTTAATGAAAACAGTAAACAACAAATTAATTGACCTGGAAACGCTCCAAGTCTGCCCTGTGTATGATAACTTCTAATCTGGTCGGAGGAGGAAAACTCGCACCGGTTAGTCCGTAAGCTTTTCGTAAATGATAGGCTGTGCTGCTCCTTGAAGTGTTTTACAAGAAAAACAAGACATAAAAAATCATAACAATCTTATGATTATAAATTCCTCCAATAAGGGAAACATGTTATGCAAAAACTTATATATTACAATTCGATTTATGAAGAAGATAAACCTGTCATTCACAAACTGAATTAACAATTGTTATGTCTTTTATCTATTTGGAAGAGACAAGATATGAATAACAATGATTAAAATTATATCATTTGCACATGATTTAGATAGCTAAAGTAGTCATAAACCATAAACAAATTGATATACACAACATAAAACAAAATATTGATATATTGAGAAGCTAAAGCTATGACAAAACATCAAATTCTACTTCAGTCTGTATTAAAACTCCATATCCTTTTTCTCCCACGAATGAGGATGTTGATTATTACAAAAATCATAAGTATATATAGGTCTCTTCACAAGGTAAAACTTCCTTGTGGATAATATCAAATTTTTTTACATAATCTGGGAGATATCCCAAAATCAACTAAACTAAGAAAATAAAATGCAAGTGAAATCTTTGAAACATCCCCTAACTGCTCAACAACTCAATTGAAAATTCGAATTTACCTGCAATAGAACACAAATATCAAATTAGAAAGATATTTCAACAACAAAACACTAAAAAATTGATCCTACAGACTTAGCTACAAAATCATCTGATTATGTAGCTAGTCTAAAATAACATACAGGACGAGATAGAAATCAAACAAAATCTTTTGAAACAATCCAATTTAATTTTCTTTTAATGAATATTAAAATCGAATTACTAATGGTTCAAGCAAATTTATTATTCAAATCAAATCAAATCGAAAAGGATGTAGTCGAAACATGATAAGAATGCTCTGCTTTTTTAATTGCCATAGAATCGGGTCAAATAATAACCACACTGTTTTCATATCCAAATGAAATTACAAGTAAATCGTGATGTAATCCAAAATCGATATAGTTATAATCGAACACAATCATAATCGATTGGTTACAACTGTGCATAAAATTCATATCAAATACCAAACTGTTACGATTATAGTCAAAACGAAACATGCATAGCAGCATCCACAAACTTTGCCATAAACTTCGTTCACTGAGTGTCACACAGTTAACAGATATGACCAAAATAATGATCGTAACCATCATTGACTCGTTATAGTCATATCAATAGATTGATATCATTCAATCAAGTGCAACGATAGGTAAATTGTTTCAATTGTAATCAAATAAAATGATACTCAATGAGTATCGACCCAAAGATTTTCGTGATTGATCACCACACAGTCAACAAACAAGGGCGTGATAGAATCAACAGAATCCATAAACTGAGCAATAATCGACACAAATCTTCATTGAGTTAATTATAGAAACAAATCGTAATCCTGGGCATGATCAAATTCAAACAATATATGAATCGAAATGGTCAAACAATGTGAATCGAATCAGTTGCAATCTGGTTATGTATTAACAGAATAGTATTCGAATTGGTCGAAAGACATGGAAAACAGTTAACCCATTTGTCAATCATATCGTATAGAATATAACCAATTCAAATCGAGCCATTGACTGTGTTCAAAATTGGAATACTAGAAACAACCTATGTTTAGAAAATATTGACAACTTCATGATCAACAGAGCATCCAATTGAAGCTAAATTAGAACAATCAAATCTATCCGACGATCCATCGAATCAAAGCCAAATCCAATCAAAATTAAACGATAATGAAAATTGATTTATCAAAACAAAATTATATACAAAAGTGCATGCTTATGCGACATAGCAAATCCACGATATAAACAGAGTTTATGAATATGTCATATAAATAGGTGAAAGTCATACCAGTGAGGCTGTTCGAGCTATGCCAACTTTGAATTGATGACTGCTGTAGCCGACTCCACGTTCTTGAACAAAATTGAACCTGTTGTTCGCTGTTTCTTATCAGTGGGTGGCATCTTTGCCTTTTGACTGGTGAGCTTTGCAACTTGATCCTCCAGAGCATGAATTCTGGACTGCAGCATTGACACATCGAAGTAATACCTTTCCAACCATGAGCCACACTGATCACATGGTGGAGCAGCTGGTTCGGCTAGAGCAGGAGGGGGTTTTGAAGAGTCACCTGGGGTTTCACAGGGCATTTTGATGCCTGGGAAATTGGAATCGTCTTGCAAGCAAGGCGGTAGGTTCTTCACAAAATCATATGCGGGTTTGTCACACAGACCTTCTGAATAGGGATACTCACTTGCCAGGTCAGAGTCAGAGTCTTCACTCACCATCTCTGAGTTAGAGTCTTCACTCACCATAATAGGGTCGNGGGGTTGACAGGATTTTTTTTTTTTTTTTTTGCCATGCGAGAGATTAACCGGGCGTTCTTCTTTCCTTTAGAATTGGCAGTGGGTTTGGCTTTAGACCTTTTAGCCACGGGTTTAGCATCTTCGACACGTTTGGTTACAGAACCGGGTAGGTCAATAGGAGAATCGGGTAGGGGTTTAGGTAACAGAGCACTGTAAGGCACAGGGGGTATTGATTTGCACTCGCTCACCACAGGCTTGTCAACCTGTGGTGGGCTTGAGTCACCAAAATTATTGCGTTTAAGAAAATCCTCCCAACAGTCACGGTGTAACCCCAACTTACATACTATAATCATTTTAATTAACCCAAAATGAAAAAGACTGGTATCGGACTGGTTCTGTTTGTACCTTTTAGACATTTTTAAACAGACTCCTATGCAAGTAGTAAGGCATATTAAGCTCATACCCCATGAAAACCATAAGTAGTCGAAGGTGATACAAGAAAATGAAACCATATCGGCCTTCGCAAGTAATGAACTGTTTGGTTACCATGAGCAAGTCGTGCCAGCGTTGCTTGAGCATACTTGTGGGAAAACCCTTGTCACAAGAACTCACCCTTCGTGATTGGAAGAGTAATGTCCACGAGACATCTTCCACTTTGCAATTTTTCGACCATTTCTGTCCGACAGCAGGCAGACCGGTAGCCAAACTGAGAAATTGCTCATCAATTTCTAACTGCACATCCCCAACCTTGGCTCGACAACCATCAAAGGTTAACGCGAATTGTCGAGCCACATCAGGGTTAAAGCCATCAAACTTTCGTATGAATGAGAGCCATCCGAATTCCTCAAGGTTGTTGTAAGTGCCATCGAACATCAACAATACCTGGCTACCATTGGGTTCATCCCTTACGACCGGAGCCATGGTGCGGGTGCATGGTAGGGTTTGAATTGAACACAAGAATACACAGGGGAAAAAATCGTTATGGCTAACAGCTGCAAGCGCTCAAAGGGGAACGAATTAATGTATGCGTGCGAAGGTGGTGGGATAATCACCACCATGCAACATATTAATGGCACAATACAGTGTTGTTCAATCACTCATCATATCGTTTAAACCACACTAATCAGCCCACCCGAAATTTCGAGCGGTGGATAATCATATCAACGTGCCATTAATCAATGTAAAACCAAAACCATAAACTATATCAATGCGCCAAGTGTATAATCAAAACCAACGTAAAATCCAAATGCTTCACCAACGCGCCATGTGTATAATCAAACATTGCCATTCAATATGAAATCAACCTCATATATGACCCATGCGCCTTTTGCATAATCAAAGTTCATAAAACATTTCAACAAGAGATTTCATAAAATCGATAAGCCAAGAGCTTTAAGATAATAAGGATCATATCATATAAAAACCTTTAATCCACCATGACCTCTATATAATCAAGTATAACTGATCAATCAACATGCTCAATGTCTCATTAATTAAACAAAAATCAAGTTGCGCAATCAGAGTGATAATAGGCAAATGGACATAGTTCGAAAAATAAACCAAAGGTAAGTACCAATCAGCAAATCAATGAGAAGCTCATGATAATTCAAATAACGATGGAGGGGTTTTCACGCTTTCAGTCATGAAAAAATAAATTGAAACCAATTTGCAAATGTCGCAGGAAATGAAAATGTCTTCTGTTTGCAAAATGCGACAGAAATTTGAAGTTCAAGAGACATAGGTGTAGGCAGCTTTAAGGGCAATTGAAAAAATTGAATTGGCTGCCAACAACACCATATAATGGATCCTATTATGGAAGGGATCCTCTCCTGTTCACTTTACTCTTTGAGGGGGAATCCTCCTATTGAGCTACTGCTCTAAATACAATACTTCTCAACTTGTCTCATTACATTGTTTGAACCCCTTTATATAGTGTTACCACCACCTATGAACATTCTAGAGGATTAACCTTCTAGAAGTGGAACCTTCTAAGAAGTCATGTTACATTTATTATATCTAACTACCATAGTGGACCTTATTTAATACTATGGTGTACCTAGTCCACCTTACATTGAATGACCTCCACTATTATCACTATGGGCCCTCTGCCCCCCCCAACTACCTCTCCAACTACCTAACATTCCATCCCCCTTATTAAAGCATTGTCCTCAACGCTTGTTAAGAGGGTGTACAACCATATACCAGGGTCCCATGGATAAGTGTGGACCATAGTGTTGAAGTAGACTAGAGAACCATGGTCCCATGTAAAAATGAAAGTCACCATGTTGAAGTAGTCCAACCGCCATTGTAAACCAGGTTCTCATGTCCAAGTGCTCATGTGAACTCCATGTAAAAGATATCATAACCTAATAAGCAAATGAAAATGATGCTTCAAAGACTGACATCTGTCATGTGGATTCAAATAAGAAGATCCATCCACATAGTGGGAAAGGTTCGTAGAAGAATCTAGAATGAATAATATCATTGTAGAATATGCAGGTTGGAAACTGGTAATAATGATTGGCTCCCGATTTTCCACATTGATGTTCTCTACAAAGGGTGGAGTAGAGTTATCAAATAAAAGATGAAAATAATTATTATACAAAAAATGACGACTATCCATATTCCAATCATCACAATCGACCTCGAAATCATACCAAGCATATATTTCTTGATTATATTCATTCATAATTTGCCTTAAAATTTTGGACTCTTGAATACATTCCTCTTGAATATGTTGCATTTCAATTTTGATCTCTTAAATATGTTTCTCTTGAATATGTTGCATTTCAACTTTGAACTCTTGATGGATGCCATGATTTGAGAGTGAATATCCATCGGAAACACCACATATAATATACCAAAAGAAAAATATTAAAATGATTTATCAAATGGAACTGATCTGGTAGCAATATGAGAACCCTATGAAAAGTTATGAATTCTGCAATCTCATCCTCGTCACAAAAAACCCCCCAAAATAGTTATTTTTGTAAATTTTAACATTGTACAATGTCTACTGTAAATAGATATTCAGAAAAGAATAGAAAAGATACAATGAAAAATACAAATATTACACAAAGATTTTTCCCCTGGAAACCCAAACTGGGAAAACCAACATATATTATATTCATTCATTGTGTTACATTGTTTACAATACAATATACATATAGGAGCCAACGACATCCAAAACCCTAACCCAATGACCTGGATTAGTCCAAAACCCTAATTCCTTAACTGGAAATAGAAAACCATTGGCAAAATCCATGTGCCGAAAAAACCACCTAAATACATGACACATTTCCCGAGGTAGGTGTCATGTTTCCGGAGACAATTTGCTTTTTTAAATTAGCGATATCTTCACTTCTAGAGCTTCAATTCAGATGATTTTTTTTTTTTAAATTGGATGAAATTGTGAGAGGGACTCAGATCTGTAATTTGTTTTGGAAAATTCAACCCCAAATGCTACATAAATCAGAACAATCATGTGGCCATCCATGGAAAAAACCATGAAAATAACAGATTTTAAAAGTTCAATAACTCTACTTTTCGGACTCGTTTTGGGCGATTTTTTTTTAATTGAGTTTTTTTATGAGAGTAACTCAGATATACAACCAATTTCTACAAATTGTGCACATAAATCTACAAAAATCATCTGGAATGTTGTGACCCTCTTTTTCTTCTCTAGAACAAAATATGCAAAAACTAAAAATATTTTCCCACACTTCCTGCCAAGGAAAGTGCTCTGATACCAATTGTTAAGTACCAAATATATGAATACAAAAACACCTCAATAGATCCACATAACAATATATAAGAAACACACTTTATTATAAGAAAACCCTTGAGGTAGGGCAACACCATACAATAGATTCTATTATTGAAGGGATCCTCTCATGTTTGCTTGCTTCTTCAAGGGGGCATCCTCATATTGAGCTGCCTCTCTGAATACAATACTTCTCAACTTGTCTCATTACATTGATTGAACCCTTTTATATAGTGCTACCACCCACCTATGAACATTCTAGAGGATGAACCTTCTAGAAGTGGAACCTTCTAAGAAATACTCTTACATTTATTATATCTAATTACCATAGTAGACCTTATTTAATACTATAGTGGACCTAATCCACCTTATATTGAATGGTCTTCACTTTTATCACTCTGGACCATCTGTCCTCCACTACCTCTCTAGCTACCTAACAAACCATCATACTTTAATGCCAATAACTATAATAATATAAAAAAAATAATTATAAAATTATATATTATATATTTTGTTAATACATAAAGTTGATAGAATTTGTGGAACAAATATTTCATTAAACACTGTCCCTATAGGGATAGAGATAGCGATAAACTTACACTTATATTAATCCATGAACATTTTAATAATTTCATGAAATAATGATGAATCAAATCATCCACGCCAACTAAACCGTCTAATATAAAATAATTCGAGGTGGTTCCCCACAACAAAAACGGATAGAGCACTTTTGTGCATTTCATAAAAACAAGTCATCAAAGCCTTAGAGCACGCTTGGAACCTTTGTATATTTTTATATAGTTAATCTAAAAAGTAATGCAATGCAATGTTTATTAGGAAAATATTAAATCCCGTATAGATTTATAATGAATGTTTGCTTTATTTCAAAAGAAAAATAAAATAACATATTTTTGAAATATGTGAATGAAAATGTTGTAGATATTTGTAGAAAACCAATCATGTGGATGTTTGAGTTATCTAACCTAACTTTATTCATTAAAAAAATATGTTTTCCCCACTTTGAGTAGTATTTCTACTTAAATCTATAATTACACTTATATATATTAATTGGATTTCACAACTATGATGGATAGCATTATCGACAAATCTATAATGAAACCTATAGAGTTCTAGGCATAATGGTCCTACTCATAAACGTGAACGTGAAACACAAATAAAATAAAGTAGTTACAATTCTCAGCTTGGTCTTTGTGTGGTTGTTTGCATGTAGTGACTAATATAGTGCTCCAACTTTGTTTTGATTGATTTTGACACATTGAAGTTGGGAAACAATGGTTTTTATATCATTCAAAACTCAATCTACTATTGCCAACTTTGTTTTGATTGATTTTGATACATTGAAGTTGGGAAACAATGGTTTTTATATCATTCAAAACTCAATCTAGTACTGCTAATACAATAAAAGTGTTTTTGCTTAGTGTCGATAACCATGAATATCTATTCTATCACCACACTTGTTACTAAAATTCTTCACAATTGAATCCTCATATCCCTTGTTAAAACCGCTACTAAAATTCTTCACAATAGAATCCTCATATCACTTGTTAAAATCGCACCGAGCCTATTGAATTGCATATGAAAAATTGGTTAGATTAAAACGAGTGATACATCCAAGAAGAAAAGTGACAAGGTATATAAATTACTATGAATTCATTGATGTGTGTTTCTTTATCTTATTGTATATAAATTACTCTGAATTTATTGATGTGTGTTTTTTTTATCTTATGTATTTGTGTATATTAAAATATATTTATTACTTAGAAAAATTATAATGAAAATATTATTTAATTGGCCATTAATTAAAAATAATATAAAAGTGATGAAGAGTTATAAAAAGAACAATAAAATTGTGTATATTAAATCATATATTTTACTTAGAAAAATAACTTTAAAAACAATGTAAAAGTGATGCAAGAGTTATGAAAAGAGCAATAAAGGTTTGCACAAATGTAAAGCCTCTATCCTTTCTCACTTACCCATCACACATAATACCATAAATAATCATTTCATTTATTGTTATATCATTTAATCTATTAATTAAATAATTTCACTTACCCATCACGCATAATACCATAAATAATCATTTCATTTATTGTTATATTATTTCATTTATTAATTAAATAATGATCTAATTTATTGTTATATTGTTCAATTTAATGAACAATCTAATTAGTTAAATAATTGATTTAATTTAATTTAATTATTGATTTCAATTATTTAATTAATTTTGTTTTATTTATGAATTGAATTACATTACTTAATTATTATTTTTAATTAATTCATTTGAGACGTTACAACAAATAAGTTAAAAGTAATTTCTATTTGTATTCAAGAAATAAAGGATAAATACTCAGAAAAATTGGGAGAATAGTCATTACTCTCTCTCTCTCTCTCTCTCTCTCTCTCACACTATATATATATATATATATATATATATATATATATATATATATATATATTATTATTATTAATCAATCAAGCACATATTTATATAGGATGTTTTCCCTCAACAAGATAACAAACTCATCCCATGATCCAAAATCAGATCCAGAAGCCTGACAAGGCTTGAAAAAATGCTCAAAAATGAAAGTGCTTAGAATTCGACGAAACCAACTCCATTGCGTCTGTCTCGTCTTCCCGATTTCGGCGGTATATTTACTTTGTCAAACGGGCTCCGTATGCGAAAGTTATCGCATTCTGATCGGAAGCCCAAACAGGTAAAAAGTCAAAGGTCAACTGGTCAAAAAGTCAATGCTGATGTCAGCATGCTGACTATGCAGGAGATGACGTGGCACTCTCTGGCTGATGGTGATTGGGCAGGTTCACTGACAAGGTAGACATGTGGCAGGAAACTGGACCAGTCAATAGATGACAAGTGGCATTAATCCGTCAAATGGGGAGATGCCACGTGGCCCAGTCATGGGCAGCCACGTGGCACCCAGTCATCAGTCAAAGTGGCAGGTTTCAAAATTTTAGGGGTCCATGGGCTTTGAACCCATGACCACCACCAAGCCCAACACCTTAAGAAATAGTCTTTGCCAATACACCAAATTATTTCTTATGTTGTAAAAGGCACTTTCCCATTCGATGGACAAAGTGGTATCATAGCTAGTTGACGTTTGGATTTGAGTTGCATGTTAACCAGGGAAAAGCTACAACGTGGTGAAGGCGAGCTTGTTGCAGAGAATCCATTAATTGGATTGAGAAAAAGAGCTTCTCACAGCGAGAAGATGGCATCGGAAGAAGGGATTTCTCAAGATGAGAAAGAGTTCCGGAAAACATTCCTTGCCATGTCAGAGATGGTGCAAGTTTTGTAGGAAGATTACTTGGAACGGAAGCGACCAGTTTTGGGTAATTCTTCAAAAGGAAAAAGTGAAGAGGAAGAAGACCATCCTCAGATTCCTCCTTCACCTCCATCAAGACCTCCTTCTCCTTCTTCTTCAAGTTCAAGTTCTAAATCTAGTGGAAAGAAAAATGTTCATAAGAATAAACATGAAATGCCATTGTTAAAACTTGATGTAAAATTTAAGTTGCCCATATATGATGGTGAAGTGAATGCAGAAAAACTTGATAACTGGATCAGGCATATGGAGGTATACTGCAGTGTGCAACAGATCAAGGATGAGGCCACACAAATCAAGTTGGCATCTTTGAGACTTGCAGGTACAACTCTTATCTAGTGGCAGAGCAAGCTGCAAAAAGGAACACAAAATGTGGGTAATGTATTTCCATCATGGAAGGATTTCATTTCTACACTTAGGAAACAATTCTATCCTTTGGGTTAAAAAGAAAAAGCAATAATTGAATGGAAATCTTTAAAACTAAGAAAAGGACAAACAGTGCAAGAATACACCGATGGATTTAGAAAAATGGAATTAATGTTAGACATTCCTTTGCAAACATAAGAAACCCTTATGAAGTATATAGGAGGTTTGTCTGCGCATATTAGAAACATTGTTTTCATGTTTGGACCCACTAACCTTGATGAGGTTTCTGTTCAAGCTACGTATATTGAAGCAAGGAAAGCAGGTGTGTCAGGGGAATCATCGTCTTCGAGGAAAGAGGACAAGAGGAAAAGGCATGGCAATGGCAAGAATGCAAATGCAGTGTCAAAGAAGGAAGGAAAGCCCTCTTGCAAGCATTGCAAGAAAGAGGGACATGATGAGGACAGATGTTGGCAGTTGCATCTCGAGAAGAGGCCAAAGTGGTTCAAAGAAAAGAAGGGAACGCAAACAGTGGCGATGACATCAAAGCCCACAGACTTGGGATCGGATTCAGGTGATGAGTCAAAGATTTCATTGGTTGGTATGACAGGTAAGAATGGTGAAGAGATTGATCGTAGAAGCAAGTTGTTTCATATAAGGGTAATCATGCAACACACTAAGATAGACACATTAATCGACAGTGGATCTCAATCTAATCTAATCTCAGAAGAATTGGTTAAGCAATTGGGGTTAAAAACACAAACTCATCATAAACCTTACACACTTAAATGGATAAGCAATCATCATCAAATGCACATAACTAAACAATGCACAATCAAATTTGCAATTTCATCTGAGTATGTGGACGAAGTAACTTGTGATGTAGTGTCGTTAAGAGAATGTGGAATGATTTTAGGTAGACCATACTTATATGATCGTAAGGCAATCTTCTACAGGACAAAGAATCAATATCAATTCACTAAAGCAGGTCATGATTATGTGGTTCATGCTCATCGTGTTAAAGCAAATAAAACACTTCAAATAAGGGAACAATTAACAAATGCAGTGCAAGCATGCAACAAGCCAATAATTGTTTCAATTGAAGTAATTGATCTTAAGCAAGAACAAAATATGGTTGTTGAATGGAAAATCAATCATAAGTTGCTTCAAGATAAGCTCATGTTGTCCAAATATCTAAAGTATATCAGTTCATTTGCAGTCGTCTTTTTGATGCTGTCATTAGCAATTTTTTCTACATGGATGATAGTAGCTTCAGTAAGATGTAATAGGGTTCAAATGGCTAACAATATACTGTGAGTTGTCATGATTGTGTTACAGTTGATCTTGATGACACAGGTGCAAAGGACAGAGTTCAGAGACAGAGAGCAAGTCGGGTGGCCTATCCCGAGCTTGTTGACTCGTCAGTAACCTTTTGGGGACCAAAAGGTCTTATTGTGGGGAGGTGTGATCCGAAATCGGATCCAGAAGCCTGACAGGGCTTGAAAAAATGCTCAAAAATGAAAGTGCTCAGAATCCAACGAAACCAATGCCATTGCGTCCGTCTCGTCTTCCCGATTCCGGCGTATATTTACTTTGTCAAACGGGCTCCGTATGTGAAAGTTATCGCGTTCTGATCGGAAGCCCAAACAGGTAAAAAGCCAAAGGTCAACTGGTCAAAAAGTCAACGTTGATGTCAACATGCTGACTGTGCAAGAGATGACGTGGCACTCTCTGGCTGATGGTGATTGGGCAGGTTCACTGACAAGGCAGACATGTTGCAGGCAACTGGACCAGTCAATAGCTGACAAGTGGCATTAATCCGTCAAATGGGGAGATGCCACGTGGCCCAGTCATGGGAAGCCATGTGGCACCCAGTCATCAGTCAAAGTGGCAGGTTTCAAAAGTTTAGGGGTCCATGGGTTTTGAACCCATGACCACCACCAAGCCCAACACCTTAAGAAATGGTCCTATAACCAATGGCCCACATTAATTTTTATGTTATGAAACCCACATTATGAAATATATTGCAAAGTATTGAATGGAGAGGGGCCAACGCTTGGCCATATGAACCCATATGACCCTGTCAAGGGGGTGCGCACTGGGCAAAAGGGGGCTTATGCCCAAATGTAACTATAAAGTGGGTTTTACAACATAAGAAATAATTTGGTGTATTGGCAAAGACTATTTCTTAAGGTGTTGGGCTTGGTGGTGGTCATGGGTTCAAAGCCCATGGACCCCTAAACTTTTGAAACCTGCCACTTTGACTGATGACTGGGTGCCACGTGGCTGTCCATGACTGGGCCACGTGGCATCTCCCCATTTGACGAATTAATGCCACTTGTCAGCTATTGACTGGTCCAGTTTCCTGCCACATGTCTACCTTGTCAGTGAACCTGCCCAATCACCATCAGCCAGAGAGTTCCATGTCATCTCTTGCACAGTCAGCATGCTGACATCAGCATTGACTTTTTGACCAGTTGACCTTTGACTTTTTACCTGTTTGGGCTTCCGATCAGAACGCGATAACTTTCGCATATGGAGCCCATTTGACAAAGTAAATATACCGCCAAAATCGGGAAGACGAGATGGACGCAATGGAGTTGGTTTCGTCAGATTCTGAGCACTTTCATTTTTGAGCATTTTTTCAAGCCCTGTCAGGCTTCTGGATCCGATTTCGGATCATCCCACTCTAAAATCTCATAGACTACACTCTTTTTAAACCATCAACTTCGAGCTACCACTTGATCCATTTAAGATACAATTGCTTATGACTATCAATGGCATGTTTGTAGGAATGACAGATTCTCGACTACAACTAAAAATAGTCTCCATACCGAATCATCCTATTGACATACTTTCATATGTTGAAGTACATGATCTGCAGTTGTATTCGCCAATTATCTAGGAAAGCATTCTACATACTGAATGTATCCAACAATCAATCATACTGTTAGTCTCTATTTTTGTCTTGGTTTAATGAGAAACCCTTATCCTAAATTCTTCTTACCTACACTTCATTTTCTATTTCCAGTTGATTTCAATTTTTGTTTTTTATGGTTTGCATTACAGTTTTGGGATAGATTATTTAAGTTTGATTTTGAAAGACATGGTTTAAAAATGAGGTGCCTCCTTGTATGCCTGTTCGAATTTCAAATGTTCAAATTTTACTAAGTCATTAATAGCGCTACGAGAATAAGCCTATTCTCGTAGCGCGAAATAATCATGCCTTGATATGCACCTACCATCCCGATTTCGTTATAATGACACAAATTGTGGGTTGAGAGTTCACATGCATCCACGAAAGCTTGGAAATCATTTGCAAAATTCAATCGTTTCATAATCCGATTGTTGTGTACTCGCATATGACTCAATTCAAATCACCCTTTTTCTTGATGATCATTATATTATACCTGTTCGATTTCGCTGAATTCAAGCTTGCAGTGAGGAATGCATGTATCCACTCAAAGGAATGGTATACACTAACAATTGCAAGTGGCAAATTTGGAACCCGAGGGCGCAGTTGAAGAATTGTGTTTGATGGCGCCAAAGAGGAGCAGACACATTGTCAGAATAGAACCAGAGGGTGTCGAACTTCTTGAAGCCTATCCTCAGATGCCTCAAAGGTTCAGAGACATTGGGTGGTTTGAATTCCTCACCAATTGTCAGGGTTATGATGAGCAGGTCTCCATGGAGTTCGCTATGAATTTCGATGGTCATGAGGTCGAAATTGGTAAAATGTTGATGCTGGTAACAGAACAAACTATCATAAAGGCTTGCAGGCTGGTAGTTGGAGGAGAAAGACGGTGGAAGAAAGAGCATGTGGTTACTGAATTTGTAAACCAATTCTTTCTTCCAGACAAGCAAAATCCGGATTGGAGAAGGGGAATACCTCGTAGCTGGATTTGACCCAAATGGCACACAGCTCTGATTGTGATTCACAGGTATATCACCTGTGAAGGTATATTCTCACTGGTCTATATCTACCACATCAGGATACTAATGCATTTAAATTGTGATTACTCGTTAAATCTACCTTATTTTTTGCTCAAAATCTTGACAAAGATGTCAAAAAGAGTGCAGTCACTCTCCACCAATGCTAAAAGCATCCGTTTCCATCAAGTCTTGATTAAAACCTTAATCATGTCTTCTTTGAACGAATTACAGAAGCCCTGGAGATGGCTCACGGGATCTTTAAACCCTATCACTCAGTCCAATAAGTAGAAGAAAGGCAAAGGGAGAAAGACCGTTACACATAGCCGAGACATCTTTCATGAAACCCCTGTGAAAGAGGAAATTTTTGATATCAGGGTGACCAGGAGGAGAAGAAGTAAAAGACCTAGGTCGGAGCTAGAAGTTGAAACGTTTTCAGAGGAAAATGTTAAAGGGGAAAATGATTCAAATAACGATCTTGATACTCAAACTACAATCAAGCTTGAAACACCATCAACCAGTAAAAGGGGTGTTGCAACCAAAGGGAAAAGGGTTAAAGGTGTGTCTGTATCACAGAAACCTAGAAGAAATTCTACTAGGGTCACCAACAAGTATAGACTGAAGTCAAAGGCAATGTTCAATCCATCAAGAAAAAAAGAAAACTTCATAATCATAGAAGGTGACTTTGAGAATGTTGAAGCAAGTACCAGGAAAAGGGCAAAAAGAAATCCATTGCTCAAGAAATCTGTCAGCAAAGGAAAAAGAATAATTTTACCACCTATAGGTCCTATAAAGAGAGCTTCAACCAGATTAGCAAAAGCTAAAGAAATGGCTAAAGGTGTTAGTGAAACTCATGAAGATAAAGAGGATTACTTTGAGGACTCAGATCGCATAACAGATGTGCTTGAAGCTATAAATTCAACAAGTTCTGAGGAAGAACATAGCTCGGAATTAGTCTCAAAGTACCAAGTTAAAGCCAAGGAACACATAGTTGCCTTAAACTTGAATGAACCTGCACCTTTTGAAGAATGCCCAGGATTCAGAGTTAAAATTAGAATTGATAAAGAAAAGATCAAGGAGTTTCAGAAAACAATTAGACAATTAAAGAAGGAGAATGCAGAGATAGAACAATGGAATGCTCGCGAGCAAGCCAGGATTCAAAGTTTTAAAAAGAAGAAGAAAGAGCAAAGGGCATTGCTCAAAGAACTCAGGGAGATTAATTTCAGACTCTATTGGCACAATGTTGTGCTTACCACAAATCTCAAACAGAGAAATGCTAAAGCCACTGCTGTGATTATATCCTAAAGGTAACATGGAATTTTTCTACAATTATGATTTAAACGTTTTCCAGGAAATATGGCAAGGCCTACTCATTTTTGGTCAGCAAAATGCTAAGACCTCGATTTGTTTTACAAAATCAAACTAAATTCCTATTTTGTAGAGTCAAATGTAATGCTGGCAATATTTGCAATATCAAGCTGTTGAGCTATGATCTATTTTGGGATAGTAGAAGATCTTTTTGAGTGAACTACCTTAGCAGATAGATACAAATCGAAATCTAGTCATTAAAGCTATACTAGATGATAGGATTTGGAAGTTTTATAGATAGTTTAAATAGACATAAGAAAGACCATGTTCAGGTCGAAAAATTGGAGATCCAAGGGACCTTTTTGTGAAGCACATTGTAAAGGCATTTATGTTCAATTTGACACTTAATAGCAAAGGCATATGTATGGTTAGACCCTCTTTTTCTATTCTGTTATTTCTTTATTCATGCTTGAATTCATTATTCGAATTGCAATGCTTTTTTATTCTTGACTGATAATTTATACAACGGAAATTTTACTGTAAAGATAATTTTTCAAGTTTGATATCAAGCTGATAATCTTGTTTCTTTATAATATTTTGAGGCAAGAATTCTTGTGAAATTGACAAATTGAAGGCTTCACCTTCCTTTTTATTAATTGGTTTGACCCATCTTTGTGTTTACCTATTATTCAGTCATTGGGATATACTTTGTTTTAATCTTGTTTTTCATGTTATGTTGTTACCTTGAAACCAGTTTCAAACCACCTTACTAAAAAAAAAAAAACCAATAATAAAACTCTCAAAACACTTTTGCAATAAATCAATGATGCCCTAGCTTGCCCTTAGCAGTCAAGTGCAACTTTAGGGACTAAAATTTTTGGCACCGTTGCCGGGGACGAAGACATGAAGTATTTATCCCTGGGTGAATGATAACTATCATATCTGCTTCTTGATGGTGAACAAGAAGGGGATAGATACATGACCACGGATCTTTCACCATGGAAACTACAGTGTCTAAAGATTAATAGGCGACTCCACTGGATCCAAGCATGGAAGCCATTTTGACTCAAAGGTTTGTTTTTTATGATTTTTCAGATGTAGTTGGTTTTCCAAACCCAATGCTTAGCAGAGATGAATGGGAAGGTATCCTTCCTACATTTAAAGGAAGAGATTGGGAGGTTCCAGCTGAGCATCTGCTAGATTTTCATGAGTTTATTCATGAACGTCAGATTGTGCATGAGGATGTCAAGATCAACCTTTTCAGATACTCATTGAAGGGAGCAGCCCTTGACTGGTGCAAATCTCTTCCGGCTTCAAGTATTAACTCATTGGAAAGTTTTCATAATGCTTTCAATATATTTTGTAAAGAAGATTTTTCAGTTGAAAGTCTTTTTGAAAATTGTTTTCATGAATTTGATAAGCATATTCAACAAAAAGAAAATTTTGCTTCTGATGGTAAGGATGAAAATTATGTTGTTGAGGAAGATCATCAAGATTCAATTGATGACAGAGACAAAGATTGCATAGTTGTGAATGCATTAGATTTTTTTTCTGATGCACCTGTTGTCTTAGATCTGAATGAAAAAATAGTTGAAGAAGAAGTCTTTCCTCAACTCCTTCAAGTGGATTCCTATGATATGTTGTTACATGTGATTAAGGAGGAAAATCAAGAGGTTGCTCATCAAGAACAGATATATGAGATAGCGTATGGAAATGTTAGATTTGATCAATAGGTTTATGAGAATATTCTGCCCATTTGTCATGTACAGTCAGAACTAGTATATGGAAGTATTGAGTTGCAAACAGAGGTAACCATTTTCAGTTATCAATCTACTTCTTTCTATGATCCGATAGCCATTTAAGTGGATTTATGTTTCTCAGAATATTTCGGCCTTGCTATTTTTGGAATTAAATCAGATGAGGGTTGTAGGTATGTATTACAAATTAAAATTTTGTTACACATAAAGAATTATTCTCTAATTTCTATCTACGTTGAAAGAACTTTGGTAAATGGTTTGATGTTATGATGGCTTCATTGGAAGCATGATGTCACATGATGAGCTAGTTTTTTATTGGCTAGAAGTAGGAATAGATAGAAGAATAAGCTCAGCATCAAGTATGAGATTATTTTCAGTCTGTTAGTTTGCAACATAAAATTTGGTTTCAGTTTTGAAATAAAGACTCCATGCCCAATGCATATAAAACACTATTGACAGGGGTAGTTTTGGCTTCAAATGAGGAGCAAAGTTGCAAAAGTTTGGGCTAGATTTGAATGATATTGGCTGACTCCATAACCCAATGGACTAGGCACAACACAAAAGTTGTGAATGTCTGTAGAGTGGAAGATTTGCAGGGTCAGGATTGCACAGATGAGAAGAAATGATAAAGGCACGCTGGTCTGCAAGTTCTTGATGTCCCATAGTGAAAACATCATCCATAGAAGGAACCAATGTTAGTCTCTATTTTTGTCTTGGTTTAGTGAGAAACACTTATCCTAAATCCTTCTTACCTACACTTCATTTTCTATTTCCAGTTGATTTCAATTTTTGTTTTTAATGGTTTGCATTACAATTTTGGGATAGTTTATTTAAGTTTGATTTTGAAAGACACTGTTTAAAAATGAGGTTCCTCCTTGTATGCATATTTGAATTTCAAATGTTCAAATTTTTCTAAGTCATTAATAGTGCTACAGGAATAAGCCTATTTCCATAGCGCCAAATAATTATGTCTTGATACGCGCCTTCCATCCCGATTTCATTATGATGAGACGAATCATGGGTTGAGAGTTCGCATGCATCCACGAAAGCTTGGAAATCATTTGCAAAATTCAACCGTTTCATAATCTGATTGATGTGTACTCGCACAAGAATCAATTCAAATCACCCTTTTTCTTGATGATCGTTATATTATACCTGTTCGATTTCGCTCAATTCAAGATTGCAGTGAGGAATGAAGGTATCCAATTAAACGGACGGTATACACTAACAATTGCAGGTGGAAAATTTGGAACCCGAGGGTGCAGTTGCAGAATTGTGTTTGATGGCGCCAAAGAGGAGCAGACAGGTTGTCAGAATAGAACCAAAGGGTGCCAAACTTCTTGAAGCCTATCCTTAGATAGATCAAAGGTTCATAGATGTTGGGTGGTTTGAATTCCTCACCACTTTTCAGGGTTATGATGAGCAGGTCTCCATGGAGTCCGCTCTGAATTTTGATGGTCACGAGGTCGAAATCGGTAAAATGTTGATGTTGGTAACACAACAGACTATCGCAAAGGCTTGCAGGCTAGTAGTTGGAGGAGAAAGATGGTGGAAGAAAGAGCATGTGGTTACTGAATTTGTAAACCAATTCTTGCTTCGAGACAAGCAAAATCCGGATTGGAGAAGGGGAATACCTCATAGCTAGATTCGACTCAAATAGCACATGGCTATGATCGTGATTCACAGGTATATCACCTGTGAAAGTAGATTCTCACTGGTCTATATCTACCATGTCAGGATACTAATGCATTTAAATGGTGATTAACTGTTAAGTCTCCCTTATTTTTTGCTCAAAATCTTGACAAAGATGCCAAAAAGAGTGCAGTCACTCTCCACCAATGCTAAAAGCAACCTTTTCCATCAAGTCTTGATTAAAACCTTAGTCATGTATTCTTTGAACAAATTACAGAAGCCCTGGAGCTGGCTCACGGGATCTTTAAACCTTATCACTTAGTCCAATAAGAAGAAGAAAGGCAAAGGGAGAAAGACCATTACACAGAGCTGAGACATCTTCAATGAAACCCCTGTGAAAGAGGAAATTTCTGATATCAGGGTGACCAGGAGGAGCAGAAGTAAAAGACCTAGGTGGGAGCCATAAGTTGAAACGTTTTCTGAGGAAAATGTTAAAGGGGAAAATGATTCAGATAACAATCTTGATACTCAAACTACAGTCAAGCTTGAAACACCATCAACTAGTAAAAGGGGTACTGCAACCAAAGGGAAAAGGGTTAAAGGTGTGTCTGTATCACATAAACCTAGAAGAAATTCTACTAGGGTCACCAATAAGTATAGACTGAAGTCAAAGGCAATGTTCAATCCATCAATCAAAGAAGAAAACTTCATAATCATCGAAGATGACTCTGAGAATGTTGAAGCAAGTACCAGGAAAAGGGAAAAAAGAACTCCATTGCCCAAGAAATCTGTCAGCGAAGGAAAAAGAATAATTTCACCACCTATAGGTCCTGTAACGAGAGCTTCAACCAGATTAGCAAAATCTAAAGAGATGGCTAAAGGTATCAGTGAAAATCTTGAAGATAAACAGGATCACTTTGAAGACTCAGATCACATACTAGATGTGCTCGAAGCTATAGATTCAACAAGTTCTGAGGAAGAACATAGCTCAGAATTAGTCTCAAAGTACCAATTAAAGCCAAGGAACCTAGAGTTGCCTTAAACCTGAATGAACCTGCACCTTTTCAAGAATGCTCAGGATTCAGAGTTAAAATTAGAATTGATAAAGAAAAGATCAAGGAGTTTCAGAAAACAATAAGACAATTAAAGAAGGAGAAGGTGCAGATAGAACAATGGAATGCTCGCCAGCAAGAAAGGATTCAAAGTTTTAAAAAGAAGAATAAAGAGAAAAGGGCATTGTTCAAAAAACTCTGGGAGATTAATTTTAGACTCTATTGGCACAATGTCGTGCTTACCACAAAGCTCAAACAGAGAAATGCTAAAGCCACTGCTATGATTATATCCTAAAGGTAACATGGAAATTTGCTACAATTATGATTTAAACATTTTCCAGGAAATATGGCAAGGCCTACTCGTTTTTGGTTAGTAAAATGTTAAGACCTCGATCTGTTTTACAAAATCAAACTAAATTCCTATTTTGTAGAGTCAAATGTAATGCTGGCAATATTTGCAATATCAAGCTATTGAGTTGTGATCTATTTTGGGATTGTAGAAGCTCTTTTTGAGTGAACTGCCTTAGTAGATAGATACTATTTGAAATCTAGTCATTAAATCTATACTAGATGATAGGGTCGAGAAGTTTTATAGATAGTTTGAATAGACATAAGAAAGACCATGTTCAGGTCGAAAAATTGGAGATCCAAGGGACCTTTTTGTGAAGCACATTGTAAAGGAATTTATGTTCAATTTGACACTTAATAGCAAAGGCATATGGATGGTTAGACCCTCTTTTTCTATTCTTTTATTTCTTTATTCATGCTTGAATTCACTATTCGAATTGCAATGCTTTTTTATTATTGACTGATAATTTATACAGTGGAAATTTTACTGTATAGATAATTTTTCAAGGTTGATATCAAGGTGATAATGTTGTTTCTTTATAATATTTTGAGGCAAGAATTCTTGTGAAGTTGACAAATTGAAGGCTTCACCTTCCTTTTTCTTAATTGGTTTGACCCATCTTTGTGTTTACCTATTATTCAGTCATTGGGATATACTCTGTTTTAATCTTGTTTTTCATGTTATGTTGTTACCTTGAAACCAGTTTTAAACCATCTTACTAAAAAAAAAAACCAATCATAAAACCCTCAAAACACTTTTGCAATAAATCAATGATGCCCTAGCTTTCCCTTAGCAGTCGAGTGCAACTTTAGGGACTAAAATTTTTGGCGCCGTTGCTGGGGACGGGGACACAAAATATTTATCCCTGGGAGAATGACAATGATCAAATCCACTTCTTGATGGTGAACAGAAAGGGGACAAATACATGACTCCAGATATTTCACCACAACGACTACACTATCTAAAGATTAATAGGCGACTCCACTGGATCCAAGCATGGAATCCATTTTGGCTCAAAGGTTTTCTTTTTATGATTTTTTAGATGTAGTTGGTTTTCCAAAACCAATGCTTAGTAGAGATGAATGGGAAGGTATCCTTCCTACATTTAAAGGCAGAGATTGGGAGGTTCCAGCTGAGCATCTGCTAGATTTTCATGAGTTTATTCATGAACGTCAGATTGTGCATGAGGATGTCAGGATCAAACTTTTTAGATACTCATTGAAGGGCACAACCCTTGACTGGTGCAGATCTCTTCCAGCTTCAAGTATTAACTCATTGGCAAGTTTTCATAATGCTTTCAATATAATTTGTAAAGAATTTTTTTCAGTTGAAAGTCTTTTTGAAAATTGTTGTGATGAATTTGATAAGCATATTCAACAGAAAGCAAATTTTTCTTCTAATGGTAAGGATGCAAATTATGTTGTTGAGGAAGATCATCAAGATTCAATTGATGACAGGGACACAAATTGCATAGTTGTGAATGCAATATATTTTGTTTCTGATGCACCTGTTGTGTTAGATCTGAATGAAAAAATAGTTGAAGAAGAGGTCTTTCCTCAACTCCTTCAAGTGGATTCCTATGATATGTTGTTACATGTGATTAAGGAGGAAAATCAAGAGGTTTCTCATCAAGAATAGATATATGAGGCAATGTATGGCAATGTTAGATTTGATCAATAGGTTTATGAGAACATTCTGCCCATTTGTCATGTACAGTCAGAACCAATATATGGAAGTATCGAACAACAAATAGAGGTAACCATTTTCAGTTATCAATCTACTTCTTTCTATGATCCGGTAGCCATTTACGTGGATTTATGTTTCTCAGAAGATTTCAACCTTGCTATTTTTGGAATTAAATCAGACGAGGGTTGTAGGTATGTATTACAAATTAATATTCTGTTACACATAAAGTGTTACAGGTATGAAATAACTGAGGGGGGGGGGTGAATCAGTTATTGTAAATTATTAACAATCTCTCTCAATTTTAACTTCGAATCATTAATCTTAGTGGCAGTAAGTCTTTACTGTGAAAACCAGTGTTGTAAACATAAATCATATATCATAACGAACAACAATCACACACACAACATTCATTCACAATTATGAGACACAGATTTTTCAAGAGGAAACCCAACCCGGGAAAAAACCTCGTCTTCTTAAGATGTTCAGCAAGCACCAACTTCGTTACAACTTATC
>ML817902.1:37395-59093 GCA_009831015.1 Picea engelmannii
CGTGTTTCAGCATTCGTGTTCCAACAGTCGTGTTTCAGCATCTACGTTTCAGCATGTTTCACTTTTGTGTTGCAGCATCTGTGTTCGCTTCCAACAGTCGTGTTTCAGCATTCGTGTTGCAGCATTCGTGTTTCAGCATCTGTGTTCGCATTGGTGTTGCAACATCTGTGTTCGTAAAAACAATCTTGATCATCTGCGTCATTCTTCTGTTATAGCCATCAATGACAACCTTAACCATCTGCGTTTAGCTTCTGTGTTCCAACGCTGTTTCAGCACTGTTTTTCCAGCATCTGTGTTTGCATTTGTGTTGCAGCAGTTCACATTTGTGTTGCAGCAGTTTACATTTGTATTGCAGCGTGTTTCAGCATCTGTTCTTCATAAACAATCGATTGCCATCAATGACAACCTTGATCATCTGCGTCATCTCTGTTGTAGCCATATTTCCAACATAAAGAATTCTTCTCTAATTTCTATCTGCGTTGAAAGAACTTTGGTAAATGGTTTGATGTTATCATGGCTTCATTGGAAGCATGATGTCACTTGATGAGCCAATTTTTTATTGGTTAGAAGTAGGAATAGATAGAAGAATAAGCTCGCCAAAGAGTATGATATTATTTTCAGTCTGTTAGTTTGCAGCAGAAAATTTGGTTTCAGTTTTGAAATAAAGACTCCATACCCAATGCATATAAAACACTATTGATAGGGGTAGTTTTGGCTTCAAATGAGGAGCAGAGTTGCAGAAGTTTGGGCTAGATTTTAATTATATTGGCTGACTCCATAACCCAATAGACTAGGCACAACACAAAAGTTGTGAATGTCTGCAGAGCGGAAGATTTGCAGGGTCAAGACTGCACATATGAGAAGAAATGATAAAGGCACTCTAGTCTGCAAGTTCTTGATGTCCCACATGGAAAACATCATCCCCAGAAGGATCCAATGTTAGTCTCTATTTTTGTCTTGGTTTAGTGAGAAACCCTTATCCTAAATCCTTCTTACCTACACTTCATTTTCTATTTCCAGTTGATTTCAATTTTTTTTTTTTATGGTTTGCATTACATTTTTGGGATAGTTTATTTAAATTTGATTCTGAAAGACATGGTTTAAAAATGAGGTGCCTCTTTGTATGCCTGTTTGAAATTCAAATGTTCAAATTTTGCTAAGTCATTAACAATGTTAAGGGAATAAGTCTATTCCCGTAGCGCCAAATAATCATGCCTTGATATGCGCCTGCCATCTGATTTCATTACGATGACACGAATCATGGGTTGAGAGTTCGCATGCGTCCACGAAAGCTTGGAAATCATTTGCAAAATTCAACTGTTTCATAATCCGATTGTTGTGTACTCACGCAAGACTCAATTCAAATCACCTTTTTCTTGATGATCGTTATATTATACCTGTTCAATTTCGTTGAATTCAAGCTTGCTATGAGGAATGCAAGTATCCACTCAAAGGAATGGTATACACTAACAATTGTAGGTGGAAAATTTGGAACCCGAGGGCGCAGTTGCAGAATTGTATTTGATGGCGCCAAAGAGGAGCGAACATGTTGTCAGAATAGAACCAGAGGGTGTCACGCTTCTTGAAGCCTATCCTTAGATGGCTCAAAGGTTTAGAGACGCTGGGTGGTTTGAATTCCTCACCACTTTCTAGGGTTATGAGGAGAAGGTCTCCATAAAGTTCGCTCTGAATTTCGATGGTCACGAGGTCGAAATCAGTAAAATGATGATGCTGGTAACAAAATAGACTATCGCAAAGGCTTGCAGGCTGGTAGTTGGAGGAGAAAAATGGTGGAAGAAAGAGCATGTGGTTACTGAATTTGTAAACCAATTCCTGCTTCCAGACAAGAAAAATCCAAATTGGAGAAGGGGAATACCTCGTAGCTGGATTCGACCTAAATGGCACACGTCTCTGATCATGATTCATAGGGATATCACCTGTGAAGGTAGATTCTCACTGGTCTATATCTACCATGCCAGGATACTAATGGATTTAAATGGTGATTACCTGTTAAATATCCCTTATTTTTTGCTAAAAAGCTTGAAAAAGATGTCAAAAAGAGTGCAGTCACTCTCCACCAATGCTAAAAGCAATCTTTTCCATCAAGTCTTGATTAAAACGTTCGTCATGTCTGCTTTGAATGAATTACAGAAGCCCTCGAGCTAGCTCACGGGATCTTTAAACCCTATCTCTTAGTCCAATAAGGAGAAGAAAGGAAAAGGGAGAAAGATCATTACACAGAGTCGAGACATCTTCGATGAAACCCCTGTGAAAGAGGAAATTTCTTATATCAGGGTGACTAGAAGGAGCAGAAGTAAAAGACCTAGGTGGGAGCCAGAAGTTGAAACATTTTCTGAGGAAAATTAAAGGGGAAAATGATTCAGATAATGATCTTGATACTCAAACTATAGTCAATCTTGAAACACCATCAACCAGTAAAAGGGGTGTTGCAACCAAAGGGAAAAGGGTTAAAGGTGTGTCTGTATCACAGAAACCTAGAAGAAATTCTAGTAGGGTCACCAACAAGTATAGACTGAAGTCAAAGGCAATGTTCAATCCGTCAATCAAAGAAGAAAACTTCATAATCATAGAAGATGACTCTAAGAATGTTGAAGCAAGTACCAGGAAAAGGGCAAAAAGAACTCCATTGCCCAAGAAATTTGTCAGCAAAGGAAAAAGAATAATTTCACCACCTACAGGTCCTGTAACAGGAGCTTCAACCAAATTAGCAAAAGCTAAAGAGATGGCTAAAGGTATCAGTGAAACTCCTGAAGATAAACAAGATCACTTTGAAGACTCAGATCACATACCAGATGTGCCTGAAGCTATAGATTCAACAAGTTCTGAGGAAGAACATAGCTTGGAATTAGTCTCAAAGTACCAAGTTAAAGCCAATGAACCCAGAGTTGCCTTAAACCTGAATGAACCTGCACCTTTTGAAGAATGCTCAGGATTCAGAGTTAAAAATAGAATTGATAAAGAAAATATCAAGGAGTTTCAAAAAACAATAAGACAATTAAAGAAGGAGAAGGCGCAGATAGAACAATGGAATTCTCGTCAGCAAGAAAGGATTCAAATTTTTAAAAAGAATAAGAAAGAGAAAAGGGCATTTCTCAAAGAACTCAGGGAGATTAATTTCAGACTCTATTGGCACAATGTCATGCTTACTATAAAGCTCAAATAGAGAAATGCTAAAGCCATTGTTGTGATTATATCCTAAAGGTAACATGGAAATTTGCTACAATTATGATTTAAACGTTATGAAATAGGGCAAGGCCTACTCATTTTTGGTCAGTAAAATGCTAAGACCTCGATCTGTTTTACAAAATCAAACTAAATTCTTATTTTGTAGAGTCAAATGTAATCCTGAAAATATTTGCAATATCAAGCTGTTTAGCTATGATCTATTTTGGGATTGTAGAAGCTCTTTTTGAGTGAACTACCTTAGTATATAGATACTATTCAAAATCTAGTCATTAAAGCTATACTAGATGATACATAAGAAAGACCATGTTCAGGTCGAAAATTTGGAGATCCAAGGGACCTTTTTGTGAAGCACATTGTAAAGGAATTTATGTTCAATTTGACACTTAATAGCAAAGGCATATGGATGGTTAGACTCTCTTTTTCTATTCTGTTATTTCTTTATTCATGCTTGAATTCATTATTCGAATTGCAATGTTTTTTGATTCTTGACTGATAATTTATACAGTGGAAATTTTACTGTAAAGATAATTTTTCAAGTTTGATATCAAGCTGATAATCTTGTTTCTTTATAATATTTTGAGGCAAGAATTCTTGTGAAGTTGACAAATTGAAGGCTTCACCTTACTTTTTCTTAATTGGTTTGACCCATCTTTGTGTTTACCTATTATTTAGTCATTGGGATATACTTTGTTTTAATCTTGTTTTTCATGTTATGTTGTTACCTATAAACCAGTTTCAAACCACCTTACTAAAAGAAAAAAAAACAATCATAAAACCCTCAAAACACTTTTGCAATAAATCAATGATGCTCTAGCTTTCCCTTAGCAGTCGAGTGCAACTTTAGGGACTAACATTTTTGGCGCCGTTGCCGGGGACGAAGACACAAAGTATTTATCCCTGGGAGAATGACAATGATCAGATCCACTTCTTGATGGTGAACAGGAAGGGGACAATTACATGACTGCAGATCCGACTCCATTGTCTAAAGATTAATAGGTGACTCCACTGGATCCAAGCATGGAAGCCATTTTGGCTCAAAGGTTTGTTTTTTATGATTTTTCAGATGTAGTTGGTTTTCCAAACCCAATGCTTAGCAGAGATGAATGAAAAGGTATCCTTCCTACATTTAAAGGCAGAGATTGGGAGGTTCCAACTGAGCATCTACTAGATTTTCATGAGTTTATTCATGACCTTCAGATTATGCATGAGGATGTCAAGATCAATATTTTCAGATACTCATTGAAGGGAGTAGCCCTTGACTGGTGTAGATCCCTTCTAGCTTCAAGTATTAACTCGTTGGCAAGTTTTCATAATGCTTTCAATATATTTTGTAAAGAAGATTTTTCAGTTGAAAGTATTTTTGAAATTTGTTGTCATGAATTTGATAAGCATATTCAACAAAAAGAAAAATTTTCTTCTGATGGTAAGGATGCAAATTATGTTGTTGAGGAAGATCATCAAGATTCAATTGATGACTGGGACAAAGATTGCATATTTGTGATTGCATGAGATTTTGTTTCTGATGCACCTATTGTCTTAGATCTGAATGAAAAAATAGTTGAAGAAGAGGTCTTTCATCAACTCCTTCAAGTGGATTCCTATGATATGTTGTTACATGTGATTAAGGAGGAAAATTAAGAGGTTGCTCGTCAAGAACAGATATATGAGGCAGCGTATGACAATGTTAGATTTGATCAATAGGTTTATGAGAACATTCTGCCCATTTGTCATGTACAGTCAGAACCAGTATATGGAAGTATCGAACAACAAACAGAGGTAACCATTTTCAGTTATAAATCTACTTCTTTCTATGATCTGGTAGCCATTTACGTGGATTTATGTTTCTTAGAAGATTTCAGCCTTGCTATTTTTGGAATTAAATCAGACGAGAGTTGTAGGTATGTATTACAAATTAAAATTCTGTTACACATAAATAATTCTTCTCTAATTTCTATCTGCGTTGAAAGAACCATGGTAAATGGTTTGATGTTATCATGGCTTCATTGGAAGCATGATGTCACATGATGAGCCAGTTTTTTATTGGTTAGAAGTAGGAATAGATAGAAGAATAAACTCGCCATCAAGTATGAGATTATTTTCATTCTGTTAGTTTGCAGTAGAAAATTTGGTTTCAGTTTTGAAATAAAGACTCCATGCCCGATGCATATAAAACACAATTGACAGGGGTAGTTTTTGCTTCAAATGAGGAGAAGAGTTGCAGAAGTTTGGGCTAGATTTGAATGATATTGGTTGACTCCATAACCTAATGGAATAGGCACAACACAAAAGTTGTGAATGTCTGCAGAGCGAAAGATTTGCAGGGTCAGGACTGCACAAATGAGAAGAAATAATAAAGGCACGCTGGTCTACAACTTCTTGATGTCCCACAGGAAAAACATCATCCCTAGAAGGAGCCAATGTTAGTCTCTATTTTTGTCTTGGTTTAGTGAGAAACCCTTATCCTAAATCCTTCTTACCTACACTTCATTTTCTATTTCTAGTTGGTTTCAATTTTTGTTTTTTATGGTTTGCATTATAGTTTTGGGATAGTTTATTTAAGTTTGATTTTTAAAGACAGTTTAAAAATGATGTGCCTCCTTGTATGGCTATTTGAATTTCAAATGTTCAAATTTTTCTAAGTCATTAATAGCGCTATGGGAATAAGCCTATTCCCATAGCGCCAAATAATCATGCCTTGATATGCACCTGCATTCCCGATTTCGTTATGATCACACAAATTGTGGGATGAGAGTTTGCATGTGTCCACAAAAGCTTGGAAATAATTTGCAAAATTCAACCGTTTCCTAATCCGATTGTTGTGTACTCGCACAGGACTCAATTCAAATCACCCTTTTTCTTGATGATCGTTATATTATACCTGTTCGATTTCGCTGAATTCAATCTTGCAGTGATGAATGCAGTTATCCACTCAAAGGAATGATATACACTAACAATTGCAGGTGGAAAATTTGGAACTCGAGGGCGCAGTTGCAGAGTTGTGTTTGATGGTGCCAAAGAGGATTAGACAGGTTGTCAGAATAGAACCAGATGGTGCCTAACTTCTTGAAGCCTATCCTTAGATGGCTCAAAGGTTCAGAGATGCTGGGTGGTTTGAATTCCTCACCACTTTTCAGGGTTATGATGAGCAGGTCTCCATATAGCTCGCTCTGAATTTCGATGGTCACGAGGTCGAAATCGGTAAAATGATGATGCTGGTAATAGAACAGACTATCGCAAAGGCTTGCAGGCTGGTAGTTGGAGGAGAAAGATGGTGGAATAAAGAGCATGTGGTTACTGAATTTGTAAACCAATTCTTGCTTCCAGACAAGCAAAATCCAGATTGGAGAAGGGGAATACCTCATAGTTGGATTCGACCCGAATGGCACACAACTCTGATCATGATTCACAGGCATATCACCTATGAAGGTAGATTCTCACTGGTCTATATCTACCACGTCAGGATACTAATGCATTTAAATGGTGATTACCTGTTAAATATCCCTTATTTTTTTCTCAAAAGCTTGACAAAGATGTCAAAAAGAGTGTAGTCACTCTCCACCAATGCTAAAAGCAGCCTTTTCCATCAAGTATTGATTAAAACCTTAGTCATGTCTGCTTTGAACGAATTACAGAAGCCCTCGAGCTGGCTCACGGGATCTTTAAACCCTATCACTCAGTCCAATAAGCAGAAGAAAGACAAAGGGAGAAAGATCGTTACACAGAGTCGAGACATCTTCGATGAAACCCTTGTGAAAGAGGAAATTTATTATATCAGGGTGACCAGGAGGAGCAGAAGTAAAAGACCTAGGTGGGAGCCAGAAGTTGAAACGTTTTCTGAGGAAAATGTTAAAGGGGAAAATGATTCAGATAACAATCTTGATACTCAAACTACAATGAAGCTTGAAACGCCATCAACTAGTAAAAGGGGTGCTGCAACCAAAGAGAAAAGGGTTAAAGGTGTGTCTGTATCACAAAAACCTAGAAGAAATTCTACTAGGGTCACCAACAAGTATAGACTGAAGTCAAAGGCAATGTTCAATCCGTCAATCAAAGAAGAAAACTTCTAAATCATAGAAGATGACTCTGAGAGTGTTGATGCAAGTACCAGGAAAAGGGCAAAATGAACTCCATTGCCCAAGAAATCTGTTAGCAAAGGAAAAAGAATAATTTCACCACCTATAGGTCCTGTAACGAGAGCTTCAACCAGATTAGCAAAAGCTAAAGAGATGGCCAAAAGGTATCAGTGAAATTCCTGAAGATAAATAGGATTACTTTGAAAACTCACATCGCATACCAGATGTGCCCGAAGCTATAGATTCAGCAAGTTACGAGGAATAACATAACTTAGAATTAGTCTCAAAGAACCAAGTTAAAGCCAAGGAACCCTGAGTTGCCTTAAAATTGAATGAACCTACACCTTTTGAAGAATGCTCAGGATTCAGAGTTAAAATTATAACTGATAAATAAAAGATCAATGAGTTTCAGAAAACAATAAGACAATTAGAGAACGAGAAGGCGTAGATAGAACAATGGAATGCTCGCCAGCAGGAAAGGATTCAAAGTTTTAAAAATAAGAAGAAAGAGCAAAGGGCATTGCTCAAAGAACTCAGGGAGATTAATTTCAGACTCTATTGGCATATTGTCGTGCTTACCACAAAGCTCAAACAGAGAAATGCTAAAGCCATTGTTGTGATTATATCCTAAAGGTAACATGGAAATTTGGTACAATTATGATTTAAATGTTTTCCAGGAAGTATGGCAAGGCCTACTCGTTTTTTGTCAGTAAAATGCTAAGACCTCAATCTGTTTTACAAAATCAAACTAAATTCCTATTTTGTAGAGTCAAATGTAATGCTGACAATACTTGCAATATCACACTATTGAGTTGTGATCTATTTTGGGACTGTAGAAGCTCTTTTTTAGTGAACTACCTTAGTAGATAGATACTATTCAAAATCTAGTCATTAAAGCTATACTAGACGATAGGATCTGGAAGTTTTATAGATAGTTTAAATAGATAGAAGAAAGACCATGTTCAGGTTGAAAAATTGGAGATCCAAGGGACCTTTTTGTGAAGCACATTGTAACGGCATTTATGTTCAATTTGACACTTAATAGCAAAGGCATATCGATGGTTAGACCCTCTTTTTCTATTCTGTTATTTCTTTATTCATGCTTGAATTCATTATTCGAATTGCAATGCTTTTTTATTTTTGACTGATAATTTATACAGTGGAAATTTTACTGTAAAGATAATTTTTCAAGTTTGATATCAAGGTGATAATCTTGTTTCTTTATAATATTTTGAGGCAAAAATTATTATGAAGTTGACAAATTGAAGGCTTCACCTTCCTTTTTCTTAATTAGTTTGACCCATCTTTGTGTTTACCTATCATTCAGTGATTGAGATATACTTTGTTTTAATCTTGTTTTTCATGTTATGTTGTTACCTTGAAACGATGATAAATAATAAGAAATCAATCCTGAGTCAACAAACCACAGTGATATGTATCTAGGAGATCATAGAGATTTCTCCTTTTTAACAGTAGTGGCACTAGATAGTAGGCAGCAATCTACACAACTCATTCAACATTCAAATAATGGAAATTGCATCCAAATCAACATCACAAGGAAGTGCGATTTTTTTGGAATATTTGGCAGGCTTTGTCTTATCTGTCAGGAAACGATTAAACCAATCATCATTAATGGAGTTATAGTTATGCGGGACAGATAGCTCAGTTTTCTTGATAGTTGCGAATTTGAATGATCATACTTAGAAAATATCATGCAAAACTTTGAACGCTACATATCATCACTTGACATTCTCCAATAATTCGCAAAAACACTGGCTCCAACAGATCTGATGTGCCAGCATATCCAGAAAATGATTTCCTTCAATGATCTACACACGAATATGTGATTTCCTTCAACGATCTACACACGAATATGTGGATATGGTAGTCTCATCAATACCCATCTTGACTCCCTTGGCGACTGTGATCCCTCGACAATGACTGATCACATGAATCACTCAGATCATGTGCTCTCTCTCTCATTCAATGAAACATCGGCTTTGATTCCTGAAGGAAACAAAAACTCCTAGGTGGAATTTAGAGGATGGTAGCCTACAGTCCAGCAGTGTTGTTCAACAAGCCAACCTAGGCACACTGAAAACTTTACACCAAACAAACAATACAACAATCACTCACATAACAAATAATATACTCTCACCTACACTAACCTACAATAGTTTCATTCTCATAGATTTATTATCTTTCTTCTGAGGGAGTTAATTTCAAACTAGCTCTGAGATTAACTTAGAAATTCGGAGATGATCATTATTCACACAAAATATATAGAATATAGGTATTATTAATCAATCAAACACATATTTATACACAAAGTTTTATCTAAATAGAATAACAATTTTATAAGGGAATTCTCAATTTCACACACATAAATATGATTTAATAGTTGGAGAAAATATTCCACAATTAACCAAATATAATAAATCCAAACCAATCTCTAAAATAAGCATTAAATCTAACATTAACTTGTTTGATTCAAAATTTTTGTATTGGAGATTTACACTTCTGAGCTACAAATCAAGGTATACTCTTGGTATGTCTAATGATGTTCAATGTTGATAGAAGTAACTCATATATCCTTAAAAAATAATTTTTATGTGATTAAAAATTATGATTAAAAATATTTACATTGGAAATTGTGTCTAAAAGGTAAAGGCATGGCTCAAATAGATGTGTCCTATACCAAGAAGAGAAAAACATACGCTCACTATTTATCTTCTACTTATACTCTAAGAAAGTTTGGATAAAAATAAACGTTTTGATAAGGGTAAAGGATCGTTGGTAAGGAGCATCAATGATTGATTGTTTAAAGCACTAGCTCAAAACCCGAACTTAAGAATTTCAAACAACCCCCTCTAATTACTTTGTGGGATATATAGTTGATAAGGAAAGTGAACCTTTCTTTTTAGGATAGATATACACTGCTACTCAATTTAAATCAATATTTTCAATAAATTAGTTTCAAAGCATTAACAAAAATAGTAAACCCTAATCCAATTGACAAAATTGATGCTTGGAATTACTTTGATGGTGATAATCAAGTCACTTTACCCTCTCCATACTATAACATAAAGTTTGTATTTTCAATAAATTAGTTTCAAAGCATTAACAAAAATAGTAAACCCTAATCCAATTGACAAAATTGATGCTTGGAACTACTTTGATGGTGATAATCAAGTCACTTTACCCTCTCCATACTATAACATAAAGTTTGTACCATAGAGGATGATTCTTCACTTTGATAAAAACAATCCATGTTTAGTGACCATCTTTCACCCCTGCTGTCATATTTACACCATAGTTACCAAGTTCAAATTCAAATTCAGATTCAGATTCAATTTGATACGGAAAAAATCGAATACAGAAAAAATTCGGGAGTATACATCTTACAAATGTTTAAACATAATATTTTTTCAAAATTTTAGAAAATCTTAATGAACAATCATTATATTCAAAATCTCAAAAAACCCTCAAAAATTGTTTTCAGACATATTATATACCCTACAAATGAAAGTATATACTACAACAAAGAACATAGTTTTACATGAGAATGACAATTTGTTATGTATAAAGGAAACCATTTTAAACATGAAGGGCTTGAGAAACCTTTCATGAGCTTCCACCAACCTAAGCCAATGCTAACACTGAGTATAATTATTCATTTACCATTTCTCTTGAAAGAAAATTGATTTGGCATTGATTTGAAAATGAAAAGGCTTGAGTCTCTTTAAAATTGCAAGTGAAATTTGTATGTGCTTGGGTAATAGGATCAAGTTACAAACACATAAGAATTAACGAGTTTTTACTTAATCATGAGAAGTATAAACAATCATAAACAACCATCAAAGTAAACACATTAACACAACAAAATGATAAAGGAGTTCACCCCTCTCTTGGGCTACATCTCTCGGTCCATCTTCCAATCGATCATTTTCATTATTGCTCAAAGTGTCAAAATCAATGCTTTACAATGCTTAGAATGAGAAATAGATGGCTTCAATTGCTCTAGAACGTCCAAAAACCCCTGCGTGGGCTCTTCCTGCACCTAGTTTGGCAAAAAACTAAGTTAGAATGACTCCTTGGAAGTTTCTCCCAATTTTTTGTTGTCTTTTCTCGCCAAAACACACCTAGAATGATTGAACCTAGCCTCTGTGTGTTTTCCATGCCAAAACATTTTCATGAACGTGCATCCCGCAAAATGTGGTAAATTGTTGAACGATTAGCTCCATTAGAGCCTCCAAGGGTGGAGGTGTCGGTTGCATGGGTGCCATATGGCCACGTTCTAGTGCCAAGTCCAGATTCATTGACATTTGTTGGAACCCCGTGCTGGCTTGACCGTTGGATGGCCCGCGCATTTAGTGGTATTTTGTGGTGCCAAGTGTTCATGGTATGGGTCGCGGCTAGAACCGTTGGTTTTCCCCACGCCAAAGGTTGTATGGAAGGAATGTGACCAGGGCTGGGACTATAAGGTTAAGAATAAATTACGGGCGGGTTGGTAGCCTGGCCCTTGCCAAGCCACTGCCACTACGAGAGGTCCTGGGTTTGACCCCCATGGACTCTAACAAACCTTTTAAACCAATAATCAATGATGGGGTGCCTCGAGGCATCCCGTAGATGGGCCACGTGGCACCTTCCCATTCACTCCTAGCATGCCACATGTCGACCAACCATTGGTCCACGTAAACATTGCCATATAAACTGCCAAATCACCACTTTTCACATGTCAGTACGTCACCCTTCCACATCAATAGTATGACCCTGCCATGTTAGTAGTACAACCCTACCACGTCAGCAATATGACCCTACCACGTCAGCAGTACGACCCTACCACATCAACACTGTATGGACTGTACAGTAAGCAAAATTTTGTTTGTTTGGCAAAGTGGACAGAATGTGATATCTTTCGCATACAACGTCCGTTTGAATCCATTCAAGTTGAATTGGGATTGTGAGGTCGAGGCCTACACATGAGTTTGTTTTGAATAAATTATAAGAACTTTGATTTTTGAGCATATTTTGATCCCTTGGATCACTCCTCCCCACTGAGAAGCTTTTGGACCTCCAAAATACTACTTTTAGTCAATCTGAAGATGAGGGTACAATTCCCTCACCTTTCCAACCTCAATCCATTTGGCCTTTCTTGGATTTGTGACTTTAATACCAACTCAAAGTTATTCCACATTCCGTCGTTTTGAAGTTCTCATCCTCCTGTCAAGGATTGTATCTTCATGCAGTTATGAAAGATATTCTGGTAAGAAATAATCTATGGAAGGAATATGAACATTCGCTCGTTGATCATCAATCAAAGGAGGCTCATACAATCTCAAATTATCAACATTGAAAAATTCATACATCTGTTGGCCCTTGGTTATGGAGTAAGAAAGAAAGCGAACAAAAAGGAAGAGAAAAGACGAAGTGCGAACTGCATGGAAGACACATGGACAAAGATTGGTTCAAAGTGGTTAGAGAATGTTGGCCCTTGGTTATGGAAGAAAGGGAATATGAAGGAAGAAAGGCGGAGTGTGAACTGCGCGAAAGACATAGTGACTGATATTGGGTCAAAGTGAGCAAAAGAGCTGAAAAGAAGGAGTGAAGTAAGGGAAAATGAGTCGTTGAACGAGAACATCGAGGAAGACAGATCAACAAGGAAGATGAATCGTGGACAACTCAACAAGCGGAAAAAGCTACCAACGGATTCTTTGGAGCACCTTCTGGGAAAGAAGGAAAGACAAGCTGGCGAAGCCCTGAAAACGCAGGTCAAGTTGACCTAGGGTTTTAGACACCTAGGGTTCTGGCATTTAGGGTTTTGACACCTAGGTTTCAGACTAAGGTTGTCCAAGAGTCATTATAATGTATAAATAAAGGTCAAGAGGACCCGGGATGGGTTCGATTATGTAATGATCGATTATTTTCATGGAGAGAGAGAAGTATTTTGTTAAAAGAGAGTCTGTGTTGTAGATCTGCAGTTGGGTGCGAATATCAACACTGGAGCTGGGTGCGTAGGGAGGGGAGAGAAGAAGAGATAAATAGAGAGAGATCTGCAAGCTAAGAGTGTAGATAGAAATGTATTTTTTCATAATATGTCAAGAAACGCAGTTCTGTGGATGTATCCCTAGTTCTCACCAGTACTAGTGATGCCTTTCGGATTGAAGAATGCACCAACCATATTTTCTAGGGTGGTGGTTGAAGCATTCACAGAGTTTCTACATAAATTCTTGGAAGCATATTTTGATGATTGGATTGTTTTTAGCTTATTGCAAAATCATATTGAATGTTTAAGACTAATGTTGGATAAGTGTAGGCAATGTCAGATTTCCCTAAACCTGAAGAAGTGCATCTTCTTTTTACCCTTTGGAGTGTTTCTGGGCCATATTGTGTGTAAGAAAGGATTGTTGGTAGATCCATCTAAGATTGCCATTATTGTTGATATACCCCCTCCTACTTCAGTTAGATAGCTGCGCACTACGCTGGGACATACATGATACTACAATAAGTTCATTAAGGGCTATGCACAGATTAAAACATCCATGGAGAAGCTTTTGAAGAAAGATTGTCAGTTTCAATGGACAGAAGAATGCCAACAGATCTTCGACACACTGAAACATAAAATGATCACTGCACCCATTCTCGTTTTCCCAGATTGGAGTAAGGAATTTCATGTGAATGTCGATGCCTTATCCATTGCATTAGGAGTAGTTCTAGGACAACCAAGAGCATGAGATATTGATCACCCGTTAGGGTTTTCAAGAAGGAAGCTCTCTACAACTGAGATAAATTACACTACCACTAAGAGGGAAGTTTTAGCCATAGTGTATGCGCTGTAGAAGTTTCGTCACCACTTGTTGTGAGGAAACTTTAAGATGTTCACTGATCACTCTACATTGAAATACCTAGTTAACAAGCCAGTGTTGGGGGAAAGAATATGCAGATGGCTATTTCTATTCCAGGAATATGATTTTGAGATTGTGGTCAAGCCAGGGAGAATGAACAAGTGACCTGATCATTTATCCAGATTAGAGCATGGAGAAGAACCTACTAGCTTGGAGGATACACTGCCAGATGAAAAGTTGTTGGCCATTAGGACGGTTGATGATCACTTTACTGGGATAGTCCAGTTCCTTTCAACATGAATGGCACCTCGCGAATATACAATTATCTAGAAGAAACAACTAGTAGTTCGCGTTGGAGATTTTTCACTTATAGCTAGATAGCTATACAAGATGGGACATGATGAGATCTTTAGGAGATGTGTTATGGAGGCAAAAATACCATTGATTTTGGCAGAAGCACATGAGGGCATTGCAGGAGGAAACTATGCAGGGAAAGAAACAATGCATAAGGTTTTCATAGTTGGCCTACTTTACACAATGATTCTAAGGAATATTACCAAGCTTGCGATGGATGCCAACGAGTTGGGAAAAATTCCAGAAGGGATGAGATTCCTTTAGCACCCCAGCTAACCTTACAGGCATTTGAGAAATGGGCCATTGATTTCGTGGGACCTATCAACCCACCAGGAAAGTGCATAGGTGCTCAATACATCATTACTATGACAGAGTATTTGACAAGATGGGCAGAAGCACGAGAAGTCAAGGACTATAGTAAAACTACAACTGCAAGATTCATATTTGATGATGATGCCAAAGATCCCGATGAGCGATCAAGGCACACATTTTATTAATAATACCATTGAAGCCTTGACTTAGGAATTTGCAGTTCATCATCGGAAGAACACCCTATACCACCCACATGCGAATGGTACAATTGAAGAATTCAATAAGATCTTGGAGATGGAACTGACGAATATTTGCAGTGTAAACATGGATGATTGGGATTTGAGAGTACCAACAACATTATGGGCCTATAGAACCACTTACAAGAAGTTGAAAATGCAGACTCCCTTTAAGTTGGTCTATGGTCTAGAAGAATTTGTCCCTATGGAATATTTGGTTCCTAGCTTAAGAATTGCAACCTTTACAGATATGGATGACACTGGCGTTGTTCAAGAGAGGCTCACGCAGTTGGTCGAATTGGAGGAAGACAGGTTTATTGTAGGATTCCATCAATAGGTACAGAAGGAACGAGAGAAAGATTACCATGAGAGACACATAAAGAAGAAAGCCTTTAAGCAAGGAGATCTGGTATTGGTATATGACAACAAGTTCATGAAGCATCCAGGGAAGTTTGGAACACATTGGCATGGGCCATATGAGGTGGCCTATGTTACAGAAGGAGGAGTTGTGCAGTTGAAGACTTTGAATGGAGAATGGAAGGAAGGTCTAGTGAATGGGATTCGGTTGAAATTATACTATGACAACCATCTGCCTCGCATCTCTCAGTAAAAGCAGAAGGAGAAGAGTCTAGTTACCAGTGGAGTTGAAACTGGGTACCAAACATAGAAAAGATAGTTTGCACAAGGAAAGGAGGGACAGAGAAGAAAGAATAAGTTGTTCTGCGTAGTCTAAAGTCAAAGTGAAATAGAAGGTTCAGACCTGAAGTGCCTCAGGACGAGTCACATGTGAGTGTTGGTGGCTTGTTGGCCCTTGGTTATGGAAGAAAACAAATATTAAGGAGGAAAGGAAAAGTGCGAACTGCGTGGACTACCAGTGACTGATATTGGGTCCAAGTGAGCAAAAGAGTTGAAAAGAAGGAGTGAAGTAAGGGAAAACGAGTCATTGAATGAGAATATCGAGGAAGACAGATCAACACGGAAGATGAATCGTGGAAAACACAGCAAGTGGAAAAGTCCACCAACGGATGCTTTGGAGCACCTTGCGGGAAAGAAGGAAATATAGGATGGCGAAGCCCTGAAAACGTGGGTCAAGTTGACCTAGGGTTTTAAACACCTAGGGTTTTGGCATTTAGGGTTTTGACACCTAGGTTTTGGCCTAAGTTTGTCCGAGAGTCATTGTAATGTATAAATAGAGATCAAGAGGACATAGGATGGGTTCGATTATGTAATGAGTGATTATTGTCATGGAGAGAGAGAAGTATTATGTTAAAAGAGAGTCTGTGTTGTAGATCTTCACCTGGGTGTGAAGATCAACCTTGCAGCTGGGTGTGCAGGGAGGGGAGAGAATAAGAGAGAAAGAGAGAGAGATTTGCAAGCTAAGAGTTCAGAAAGAAATGTATGTTTTCATAATATATCAAGAAACACAGTTTTGTGGATGTAGCCCTAGGGACAGGGTGAACCATGTATATCTTGTTGTCCTGTGTGATTGATGTTGCATTCTTCTGATTTTTGTTATACTGTTATTGAATTATGGTGTTAGATCTGAGATCTAACTTGCGAAGTAGGTTTATGCTTGGTAAGAGTAACTAGGTTGCAGTATGTTGTTTCCTTGAATCCACTTTGCATTTCCTCTGGTTGTAGACACTTGTGTCTTGCAACCCCCTATTGCTACTTCGGGTGAGACTACATATTCTTCGCAGGTGTTACTGAAAGGGCCAATAGTTAGGGCTTGTTGGTGCACTGTTAGAGTTGAACCCTAGGTCTTCCCCTGTGCCAATAGAGAAGAATAAAATAAGAAGCGAAGCAAGGGAAAGCTAGTCGTTGAACAAGAAGATCGAGGATGACAGATCATCAAGGAAGATGGATCATGGAAAACTCAGAAATTGGAAGAATATTTCAACAAGTTCTTTGGAGCAATTCATGGGAAAGAAGGAAAGACAAGCTAGCGAAGCCTGAAAAATGTGGGTCAAAGAGGATCTAGGGTTTTGACACCTATACTTTGTTATGTAATGTATAAATAAAGGTCTAGAGGACCTGGGATGGGTTCTTCAGAGTTGGTAATGGAGTGTTGGTTTTTCATCATTGGTTGTTGTTGTTGTTCATTGTGTATTGTGCGAGAGAGAAGTGTTGAGTGTGAGATCCTTCTAGTATTGTAGGATGTTTGGCTGGGTGTGAAGATCAACCCTGCAGCTGGGTGTAGAGGGAGGGGAGAGAAGAAGAGAAAGAGAGCGAGATCTACAAGATAAGAGTGCATATAGAACTGTATGCTTTCATATAATATCAAGAAACGCATTTCTGTGGATGTAGCCCTAGGGAGAGGGTGAACCACATATATTTTGTATCTCTGTGGTTGATGTTGTGTTCTTTTACCTTCTGTTATTATGTCATTGCATTATTATGTTAGATCTAGAATACAACTGTGCGAAGTAGGTTTATGATTGATAAGAATAATGGGGTTGCAATGTGTTGCTTCCTTGGATCCACTTGCATTTCCTCTGGTTGTAGACACCTATGTCCTAAAACTCCCTATTGCTACTTTGGGTGAGACTGCATCTTCTTCATAGGTGTTGTCGAAAGGGCCAATAGTTAGGGCTTGTTGGTGCGTTGTTAGAGTGGAACCTTGGGTCTGCCCTTCTAACAACAAATGGTTATGTTGCTGGGACCGAGATCTTCTTGAGGGAATGTCAAGGTGGTTTCCATAGAAGATAGAGATACATAAGTGGATAGAAGAACACAAAAATAACTTCACTAAAGCCTAGAACAAGAATCCTAAGCTTAGTACAGAAGACTGGTTGGGAAGGTATATCTTTACTGATATACACGAGATTTTCTTTGGAGCAATTCATAAGGAGCTATACGTGTGGTTAGCTAGATTAGCAGATACCGAGTTTGAGATCAGATCTAGACCACCTATGGTTTGGACATCAGTGTTGATCAAGAAGGTCAAGAGATTTGATATTGCTTTGTCAAGAGAAGTAGATCACTGGTTCAATAGTAGTATTGGAGGGTACATCACCTAGTTTTCTATTGACAAAGTTGAGTCATATAACCAAGCAGAGAGATATTTCTTTAAGGGACCTAGAGGATAAAGTTTACACTTTTTGAACTTGAAGATCAAGATGATATTTCATGGGAATAATATATTGAAAATATAGTATGTAGTCCGATTAAAAAGATAATGTTCGAAAACTCAGACAGTGACAATGACACAGAGGTTGGACATACGTGCAGTGGGAGGACCTTTAGAGAAGTCCCTCTGGTGAACCTATTTGAGCATAGCCATGAGCCATTGACACAAGATGAAGGGTTCTACAATGGAGAATAAGAAGAGTTGTTGAATAAGGAACATTCAGAGTCCACTAGGGCAGAGGAAGAATAGACTGAAGAACCTCGCCGAGAAGATTTAGAAACTTCAGGGATTGCGCCAATTGTTGAAGTAAGTACTCTTACTCCTCCTCTTGTTTTAGCAGCATTAAGTAACCAGAGTAATCAGAGTTACCAGAGCACTCAAAGCACTGTTACCAATAGTTCAACACATACTCATTCAGGAAACCTAGGGAAATCTATGGCAGATGAAATGAGGCTACCTATCTTTAGAGGAGATGGATCTAAAGATCCTAATATGTGAAGCTGTATGGAGTATTAAGAATGTCACTGATGAAGCAGTTAAGAGGGCTCAGTTTAGTACTACCCTAAGAGACTGTGCACTGAGCTGGTACATGAAATTTGTCCAAGGAATTGCACATACTAAACCGCTAAACGAGATCAATAATGCGTTGAGTGAAAAATTCAAGAAACCCAAGTCTGAGTCACAGTGCATTATAGAACTGAAAGAAATCAAGCAGAGAGTAGCTGAAACTATTTGGGATTTTGATCAGAGGTTTAAGGCCTTAACATGCCAGTTGAGTTTTCATATCCAAGACGAGCAGAACAAGGAGTGGTTCATTGTTGCCCTCCTATCACACATCAGATTCCCTCTAATGCAACAGAATATCGCTTCGCAGGCTGAGGCATTAGAGATCACCATGAAATTAGAATCAATCCCTATGGGAGAATCCATCTCAGGTATGAGTCAAATTTTGAGTCAGCTAACTAGCTTATCTCTATAGGTCAAAGATATGAAGGAAGACAAGGGAAAATATAAAAGAGAAGATATATGGTGTACCAAATGCGAATCAGAAGGAAATGATAAGGAGCAGTTTCCCCTATTTCATGAATACTTGGCCTCTAGAGCTCTGAGCCCTTTGAAGCAGGTTAATCTACCTTGGTGAGAGGTATGTAGAAATATACATCGCCCTCGTGAATGCTATTACATGCAAAAATATGTTCAGACACCTAAACATTTTTACTGCACATTCTGTAAATATATGGGGCATGATGAGAAACATTGTAGGGCTTATGATCTCTTGCATGAAAGATCAAGGGATGCATATTGAATTCAAGGTGAAGTACAACAGGAAGGAAGTATTATGTAGTATAACTCTCTAGGAAGAGGAAAATTCAATCCTTATGGTGGATTCAGAGGAAAAGGATGAGTAGGAGGCCCGGGTCGAGGTTGAGGTCACATCATTTGTTATAACTGTGCACAACGAGGACACTTGGCAAGGGACTTTCATAACCCTTGTACCACTTGCAACTACTACAACTAATTTGAACATGTCATTGAAGATTGTCTTGTGTTGTTAACCAAGCTTCAAGAGAGATGAGGAGGAAACCAACAAGTACAATGAATATCAGCAGAACCTCGCTGAGTGGATCCTAGAGTCACTATTATCACTAGAGGAGGTGTTTCTATAGGCGAAGACAAAGTGACTCCAACAAATACCATAGAAGAATCAAGGGTCAGAGGAGTTGCAAAAAAGACATGAGAGTTTGATCCCAAGAAAGAGAAACAAACATTTGAAGAGGCAAGAAAAGAATTTGGAGGAGATCAGGCTTCTTCTTCAAAGGAACAACCAGAAGTGAGAGAATATGGAATGCCTCTAGAATTCGATCAGTTTTTTTTGCCTGGAGAAGGAAAAGAGGTAAGTAATCTCATTGAATTCTTATGTACTTGCATTAAGTTTATTACGGATGAAAGATCCATACAAGAACTACAAAATTTGATCAGAGAGTATGAGATAGGGAAGGTAGATCCCTTACTGAATAGAACAGTACATCAAGTATCCAAAAAGAGAAGGAAAAATAAGGAACTACACCTTAATGCTTAGATTGGATATTATGATATAGATTATGTGGTCCTCTACTTAGGGTCATAAGTCAATGTTATGAGAAAGCAGACCTGGGCCCTGATGGGAAAACCTAATTTGATTTACTCCCCTATCAGGCTCAGGATGGATAATCAGTAGGCAGAAAGCCCCTTTGGAAGACTAAAGCATGTCCATGTGGACATCGACGGGGTAAGGGCATTTGTGGATTTCGAGGTGATTGAGGTAGTCGATGATATATGTCCTTATCCTACGTTGTTAGGAATTGATTGGGATTTCAATAATTCTATCATGGTTGACTTAAAGAAAAGAAGAATGGCATTTGAAGGTGATGGTTTTAGGGTCATTACACCTTTTTATCCTGATGAAGGTCTCATATACACAGAACCCATCAGAGAAGAAGACCACACATATGAGCTAGAAAATATTTACAAACTAACAACAAGACAACATGATTACATTAATCCTATAACAGATGGGAATTTAAGCTGGCAAAGTGACAGCGCATGTTCATCATATTCAGAAGAAGCACTAGAGAACTGGCAGGGTAAGATGTATGAAGTTTCTGTGCAGAGATGTTCTAGATTGACCAGGGAAGTTCGATGGATCAGAACATAAGTAAGTAATCTACCCACCTTTGACAGTTTAAATCATCTAGAATCTTTCTTGTTGGAATTTGAAGAAATTGTACCAATAAAGAAAAGGATGTTGGCACTGGATGAAGCCCTAAAAGAAACCCCAACAATATGGTGGGGTACACACAAAAAGAACATCATAGATTGGATGCAATGTCACACTTTGATGACAATGCGCTTTTCAGAACAAGTAGAAGGGTGTGAAGTTTGGTACATAGGTCAGAGAAGCCCGAAGGACCATGTGCGAAGTTGCGAGGAGGCCTGGAGCAACATCCCTTAGGAACAATGGGCGCATAAATTCATTAACACTTTAGATACAACACCTATCAATTGGTATCTGGAAGCGGAACTGCGTCTCACCACTGTATATTGGCACGATATGACTCAGAAATTTGTAGCTACATTTTCATTTGAAAGTCAGTACCCTACAATAGATCAAGTGTTACAAGTTGTAAGATAGAGGATATTTGAGGAGGCACCTACCTACCCTGTTGAGAAAGAAGAATATGAATGGACTGCACCTCTTCAGAAGTTACAAGGTTGTTACAATATCAATGCTGATGAAGAGGATGATCCTAGGAAGGTGAACATCGTAGAAATGGAAGAACAAAGAGACATAGAAGGACTAGGATTTGAACTATCTTTTATTGGACATCCGATTAAAATAAAAAAAATTAACATTAGAATAGAGCAAGCACCTAAGCTTGTAAACGTTGGAGATTATTGGGATGATGCCACTATTGACAAGATCACAAAATTATTGCATGAATATCAAGACTTGTTTCCAACCAAGTTCACTGATATGAAGGGAATTAAAGGGCTCATGGGA
>ML817902.1:65371-86690 GCA_009831015.1 Picea engelmannii
ATGTTGGCCAAATATCACTTTTGAGTCTTGATTTTGAGGTGGTTCTGCTAGACAATATTTATTCTATTCTATCTCCCAAGTTTCGGCCCTTCTGGGTATGAAACTTTCTTTTAGGTAGTTCTCTAATATTTCTTCTCTGCAATTCCATAGGTCTGATCAAAATTGGATGTGCCAAGTGGAATTTACGGTAACTTCCTCACAACTTGTCGATTTTTTTCCTTTCCAGGATATCTCACTTGTATAGAATGCCCCACACAAAATAATTGATATCAAATTCTGCAACTCATACCCAAAATACTACAGACTATCCACGATCCAATGCAACCAGTCCCACTCGATTTGGATACTCTAGCAAGAAGTTATGCTTGTTTTACCTGGAACACCTTCTTGAGACTAGTCAATAGGACTAGTCAGATACCCTATCTTACACAAGGTGTATCTACAAATTTAAGATGACCCAGAAGCTGAAATTTTTACCACAGATATCTTACTAATGTTTGTAAATGGCCTCCAGAGTTCAGGGTTTGAAACATTATAGAAAATGTTTTATAGTGAAAATTCCGCAATGACTCATTTCAGGATGATTCCAGAACCCTATCTTGTACATGATCTATATCCGAAAATATAAGGCCTCAGGAGCTTAATTTTGAGCCCAATGTAAATTTATCTGTCTAATAAATACCCTCCAAGAGGTTCCTTCTGAAAAGTTTTATAAAAAAAGTTATAGCAAAAATTCCACGGTGTCTCAGATGTAGCAGCGAAACCCCAAGACCTTGATCTCTGATACCATATGTTAAGAACCAAACATCAATATAGCATGGAAAAACCTCAAGAAAAGTACTCAACACCTTGAAACAGAGATAATTTCAGATAATAATCCTCTTCTAGGGGGCAACCTCCTTTTACCCCACTTAAATTTTCAAGTACAAGATGATTCAAAATGAAAATGTCTCCATGGTATATATAGGAGACTAGGAGGTATAATTCCAACTAATGGCCTAAAGCCGACATAAATAAAATAACATTACTAATATAATATGCCCCAATTAAGGGGTAATGAGCCAACATTAGGGCTTAACATCATACTTCCAAGCTTGAGTTCAAAGAAATCTTTCATTTTCTTGTCATAGTATCTCTTAGTCAAGTATTTCTTCTCAAAATACTTCTGGAATTCCATCCAAGTAACACTTTTCTTTTTAATTTGATGCACCTACACAAGCTGATCCAACCACATGGATGCCTTTCCTTTGAGTTGATAAATAGAAGTTCTACCCTCTGCATGAGAAGAATAATTATGCAATTGAAAATACTTTCTCATGCCCAACAACCATGCCTTTGCATCTTCATCCTTCTTGTGCTCACCATCAAATGTAGGAGGTTTTATTTTGTTCATTTCTCCTCGTAGCTCATCCAGGGGATGGACTTGAGTTGTTGTCAGTTCTCTTATTGGAATGACTTTGGGAATGATGGTGGTGTCTGCTAACACTTCTTGCTTTTCTTTTCTCATTTGAAGGCATGTGACTTCCATATTTGCTTGAGCCACTCTCCTTAACCAATTTCTTTTCTATTCTGTTCAAGCCCTCCAATAACTTTATGTTGAAGTCATCCTGCTGCTCCTTGGCTCTCATAAGACTTTCATTATTAGCCTTATGGATTTGGACATCCTTCTACAAATTTTTAATGGTCTCTACCATATTCATGTTTTCATTCCTTTCTTCTCCATGTCCATTGGAGTTCGTTCCTTCAATGCCCAAATGGACATCCATCCCTCTGCTCTCATCTGGTTGACTGTAATTCTCTCATGCCTCTTCCATTCCTGTGGACTCTGCACTGATATGATATGATCTAGTCGTTGTTAATTTTGCAAAATGTGCAGCCATCGAAACTTATCAGGTTAACAATTCAACAATTCATGAAAAACATGAACCATTTTGGTTCCCTATATATATCATAATTATCTCTCCTGATTTCCAGGTGTTATCACCATGAGAATTATAGATAAGACCCAAGTCTTGAGAACATAGACGCGCGATGCCTTTAGAGATACATTTGTGTAAAAGGAGGTTTCTGAAACCAATTTCGCCAAGACGCAGTATCATGTGTTTCAATATGTCAAAACCACCACTCATGGAACAAGCGACGGCTAGTCAGATCACCCCATTTCACTCATTTGGTATTTCAAAACTGTATGACATCAACTAAACCCCGCCATATAACGAACTCAAAATCTAATCATTTGAAATGGATTATCCGAGCATGGAAACCCAATGCACTTGTACATAGTTTGTCTATGCTTCATAATTGGGATTCTATAACTACGAATCCTCAAGTATGGAGACATCAGTTTATCCATAAATGGAGTAATCTCCAAATTGCTTGAATTTATTCTCTCTGTAAAAGCATTTCAATATCCACAAACTGAGGTACATGGACAAGGCTAAATCCAATGAGACTGGTTATTCGGGTAACATGCTAGATTTTCCTGCGAATAAGGAGGAAAGGGTAGTCGCGCATATACTAGAGACTAAGTTTCGCACAACACCTGCCACCGACTCTACATTGGAAGAAAGGCTGAGTCCTGTTATGAAGGATTTAGTCATCAATAGGCCAACTGTTAATAAGAAAAGGAGCAAGTGATAGAAGAAGGAAATCACAGATGAAACGACCAAAAGCGTTGGAGAGAATCAACTGGTCTGGTTGGATTCTTTAAAGGAGGAGATCACTAAGCTGAAATGAGTCTTTAACTAAAATTAGGTATATTTCAGCGAATTTAGCAGAGGTAAGGGACTCCAGAGATGATAGGCATGTTCTTAAATGGTCCTTTTACAATATGATAATTGTTATCATTCCCCTTTTTTTTGTAATTTTGGGATTAATACGATTATATAAATACAAAAGTGGATTTTGGACTGTTTATTACAAGATTCTAACTGGTGGTGTTATGAGTCTTGTTTTCTTTCATAGTATATTTTTCTTGTAAGATTATATTTCACCTCCATCTGTCTGAATCGAAGGAATATAAAGCTTGGAATTCTTCCCTGAAATTCTCTCAGCTTAACAATTTAGATTATATTTATTTCTTCACAACCAACTCTGAATTCATTTAAAATAATGCTCCGATGTGGTTGTGTGTTTCGTTTTCCTCTAATATCATGCAATTTTTTTATTAACTAATACTCATCGCCTTCCAAAAGACTTCGCGTGCACAAAAATTCAACTTGTACACCCATATTTATCGTGCACAACAACACTACAAGGTAAATCGTGCTTTCGCGCACCGATATCCCCTATGAATTTCTTTTTCGTCATGCCAATAACTTGCGCACACTACTTTTGCATTGTGCGCCAATATCTACTACACATAGTTTTGGTATCACGCACTAATATTCCACAGGTATTTCTCCCTATGCATTGCACTAAGCCAAAGTTCAATATGCCTCATTGCGAACAACAATTTGCGTGCGCCATTGAATACACTGTCATGAGACAACTTATACTCATACTATGTATGCACCAACCAACTCATCTGTGTTTTGTAATGATGCACACACCACGTGCACATTACTATGTGTGTGCTCATCGTGTAAATGCTAAATTCAGTGCGCGCATCCACACACAATATTCTTTTGCGCAACACCACAATTTTTTGCGCACACCTACATGCCAACATGTTCCATGGATGCTTTGTGACTTGAAATTAATCTCTTGTGAATATTCACTTCAACTGAACCTTTTCGACCCATCCAGGCTTAGTGTTGGAACTGAAGCTCTGATACCATAATGTAACACCCCCGGCCTCACACCGACCGAGCATGACACTCCTCAGACACTTTACTTAGCTTTGAAACTGTCTTTGTAACATTCCCAGATTTAGACTTCACTGTTCATCACTCTCAACAGTGAGTCACCCCTGAGCTAGGACTAAAATCCACTCGGGTAAAGGGATTCCCAACCAATTTAAAGGCTCATAGACAACAGGAAAGACTCTGTCTCAGGTTGTCACTCAAATAACAACCTACAGTCTTTCATTCCCCACATGCCTATCCCACCCAAGTAAGTGTGCCCTTTCTCTACTCAACAGTCCCTCAACTTCCCCACTTCCCTTCCAGGGCTTCAACAACAGGTTGGATCAAAAGTCTTAGAGCACTATAGCTATAGTTTAGCACCCTCGGTTGAACCCAATTGTAAAGAAAAAAGGAAAGAAAAGAAAAAGGAAGAGAAAATATGAAGTGCAAACTACGTGGAAGACACATGGACTGAGATTGGGTCGAAGTGGTTCGAGAAGAAGAAAAGAAGGAGCGAAGCAAGGGAAAGCTAGCCATTGAACGTGAAGATCAAGGATGACATATCATCAAGGAAGATGGATCGTGGACAACTCATTAAGAGGAAGAATATGTTAATGAGTGTTTTGGAGCACTTCATGGGAAATAAGGAAAGACAGGCTGGCGAAGCTCGGAAAAAGTAGGCCAAAGAGGATCTAGGATTTTAGACACTTAGGGTTTTGGATCTAGGGTTTTAGACACTTAGGGTTTTGGATCTAGGGTTTATACACCTAGACTTTGTTATGTAATGTATAAATAAAGGTCTAGAGGACTTGGGATGGGTTTGTCAGAGTTGTTAGTGGAGTGTTGGTTGTTCATCATTGGTTGTTGTTGTTGTTCATTGTGTATTGTGCGAGAGAGAAGTGATGAGTGTGAGAGCCTTCTGGTATTGTAGGATCTTCAGATGGGTGAGAAGATCAACCTTGCATATGGGTGCACAGGGAGGGGAGAGAAGAAGAGAAAGAGAGAGAGATATGCAAGCTAAGAGTGCAGATAGAACTGTATGCTTTCATATAATATCAAGAAATGCAGTTATGTGGACGTAGCCCTAGGGAGAGGGTGTACCACATATATTTTGTGTCTCCGTGGTTGATGTTGTGTTCTTTTACCCTTTGTTATTCTGTCATTGCATTATTATGTTAGATCTGGAATATAACTGTGCGAAGTAGGCTTATGCTCGGTAAGAATAACTAGGTTGGAGTGTGTTGTTTCCTTGGATCCACTTGTATTTCCTCTGTTTGTAGACACCCGTGTCCTGCAACCCCCTATTGATACTTCAGGTGAGACTGCATATACTTCGTAGGTGTTGCTGAAAGGGCCAGTAGTTAGGGCTTGTTGGTGCACTGTTAGAGATTAACCTTGGGTCTTCCCCTATGGAAACAACATCTACATATAAGGAGGAAAATCCAAATGGAAGGCATTGTTACCAATCTTTTCAATAATCTTGAAAGGTTCATATCTAATTGGTTTCATTTTTTTACCTTCTCCTTTAAGACTCTCTCTTTGCTAATGTAAATCCAAAATTCATCTCCAACTTGGAAACTATGATCAACAAGATGCTTTTCATGTCTTGTCTTGTACTTGGCTTGGCTCTTTTCCAATTTTTCTTGTACCATTTGATGCACAAAATGAATTTGTTCAATGAACTTATTTGCTCTATCAATGTCATATTGATCATCAATAGCAATATCTTTCCCAAAGATAAAATCTAAAGGATATTTTGGCGAATAACCAAAACACTCCTTAAATGGAGATGTTTGAGTCGAAGAGTGCTTAGCCCTATTGTAAGAATGATGGATATAGTGCAGGTGCTCATCCCAAAGATTAGGATGCTTGCTATTATAACCATGAAGAAGATGTACTACTATTCTGTTCACCACTTATATTTGACCATTGGTTTGTGGATGAAAATATGTGCTCTTTTTAAGCTTAGTGTCCATGAGTGCCCATAATCTTGACCAAAAGTTCCCAATAAATTGAGAATGTCAATTAGAAATAATGGATTTGGGAAACCCAAAATGTACCCAAACAAGCTGAAAGAACATTTGTGTCATTTGTTCAGCTATAACCTTCTTCTTACAAGGCATCAAAATACACATTTTGTTGAAATGGTCAACCACAACATAAAGACAATCATGATTCTTTTTAGACATAGGTAGACCTCCTACAAAGTCCATGAAAATTCTTTCCCAAGGACGAGAAGGAACCAGAAGTGGAGTATACAAACCCAACTTTCTATTACTAGGATTGTTTGTAGCACATAAAGAATAGACTCTTACATATCTTGAAACACTTTCATTCATTTTAGGCCCATAGCAATACCTTTGCAAATTATCCACTGTCTTGCCTACACCAAAGTGGCCAACAATAAGAGAAGGATGAGCTTCCCTTATGATGTTGACTCTTTTACCCTATGGAATACATAGCTTTCCAAGATTATACAAAATCTTATCATGCACATGGTAATCCAGTTCCTCAACTTGTTTAGAATGACACAAAGTTGTGTAAACCTCTTTAAAATCAACATCTAAAGAATATTGTTCAACGTAGGTCTCATGCATGGTAGAATTATGCTTAAGAGTAACGAAAGCACTAACAATATGACTAGAAAGCATATCAACAACTTTCTTATAAATTCCTTTATTATACCTTATAACCAAGTGAAATTGTTGTATAAAAATAATCCATCTAAAGTTCCTTTCTTGCTGAAGCTTTGTTTGTGATCGTAAGTATTGCAATTGTTGATGATCTGTGTGAATGATAGTTTCTTTTACCAACAAATGATGTTTCTAGTCTTTCACACTTTGCACCAATGCATACAACTCTTTATCATAAGTAGGATAGTTAATCACAACACCATTAAAAGTTTCATAATGAAAACAAATGGGCTTACCATGTTGCAACAAGATTGCTCTCATTGCATAATTTCTTGCATTTGTTTGGATATCAAATGGTTGTCTCAAATTAGTAAGTGCAAGAAGTGGAGGTGAACCAATCTTCTCCTTCAATGAATCAAAATATTTTTGTTTCTTGCCTTCCCATGGGAAAACTTGCTTGATGCTTGTCACTGCATGTAATGGAGCTACAATTGAAGATAAGTTAGCAATAAACTTTCTCCAATATTGGGATGCTCCCAAAAAGATTCTTACCTCTATCACATTGTTGGGATTGGGCCAATCCAAAATGACTTTGACCTTGGAAGGATCAATTTTCAGTTCTCCTCCTCCAACAATATGTCCCAAGTAAACAAGTGAGGTCTTTCCAAACTCACATTTAGACATCTTCAATTTTTTTTTTTTCATTCTTTAAGACATCTAAAACTTTCTTTACATGCATAACATGCTCTTCACGATATTTTCTAAATATCAAAATGTCATCCAAGTATAAAATCACACAATCATTAAGAAAAGGCCTTAAAATATCATTCATGACTCTCAAGAATGTAGCAGGAGAATTACAAAGCCCAAATGGCATTACCATCCACTCAAAAAAACCTTTCTTTGTTTTGAACATTGTCTTTCATGTGTCTCCTTCAACAATCCTAATTTGATGATATCCACTTCTCAAATCCAACTTAGTAAAATACTTATCATCTTTCAATTGATGAAACAAATCATCAATTGTAGGAAGAGGATAACGATTATTTATTGTAATCTTGTTCAAGGCCCTGAAATATACACACATGCATCATATACTATCTTTCTTTGACACTAAAACAATTGGTGATCCACATGGCGATGTGCTTGGAATGATGACCCCTTTGTCAAGAAACTCTTGGATTTTTTTTTTTAATTTCAACATTCTCCATGACTGACATCCTGTACATACCAATGTTTGGAAGAGGACAATCTTGCTGCAATTGTATCTCATGTTGGATACCCCTTTTTGGAGGAAATCCTTTTGGTTCCTGAAACATCTCATAATATTGGTTAACAACCTCATATAAATCTGATTTCAACTTTGCATCACAACATTGTAAATCTTCTTTTTCAACATTGTATTTGGGTTTGATCATCAAGAGGAAAAAAATCTTACTAGCATTGACTAATCTCTTCATTTGTCCAACATTTACATGTGACAAATTCAACATCTTTGTATGTGCTCTAACAATGTACTCAAATCCATTTTTAAACAAATAATACTTGTTCTCATGACGATGAAAGATGGATCTCCTATCATATAAATATGGGCTTCCCAACACAATACCACAAATATCCAATGGAATAACATCAAGCTCTACCTCATCTATAAAATTTGTAGTGATGGAAAATCTTATTTTACGCCTTCTTGTCACATGCAATTTGGCATTGTCACATATCCATCCTAGAGGGTATGGTTGAGGATGTGGATTAGTTTCCAAATTTAATTTCATGACAATGTCTTCAGATATGAGGTTTGCTTGAGATCCAGTATCAAAAAGAGTATCTATGTTGGTATGCTTTGAAATAACCCTTATGTGGAAAATCTCTATTCTTTCTTTTTCATGTTGAGTTTCATTGAGGCCACTACTAATTGAATAACTAGTACTTGTAATATAATCCTTACCTTGAAAACCCATGGTTGTAATCTTTGTTTCATCACCCGAATCAGAACCTAAATCATGTTGTATAGTTGCAGTAGTATTTGGTTTCCCCTTATGGATGAAAGTTTTGGGTCTCATTTCAAGATGAAGTTTCCAACAATGGTCTTCATCATGGCCATCTTTTGAACAATGTTTATAGGAGAGTTTTTCTCCCTCTTTCTTGACTGAAGCATTGTTTCTTCCATTTCCCTTGAAATTATTCTTTCCTTTGTCTCCTTTAACAAAAGGCTTCTTTCTTCCCTATTGAGGTTCATTCCTCCCTCTTGCTTCCAAATGAGTTTCTTGTACACAAACTTCATCTAGAATTGTAGGGTTAAACATAAGTATTTTGTGCCTCAAGTAGCTATGCAATCCTCCAATATATTGGAGTAATGTTTCTTGAGAAGATAAATCTATACCCAAAATGAAAGCTCTTCTTCTAAATTCTTGAGTGTAGCTTTGAACACTTTTACCTTTAGCTTGTCTAAAGTTTTTCCAATCCATAATAGATTTCTGCATGTATTCTAATTGATAAAATTGTCTTTTAAGTGCAACAATAAAATCATTCCAAGAGAATAAAACTTTACCATGTTTCTTCATGTCCTCTTGAGTTTTTGGTTCCCACCAAATGAGTGTTTCACTTTACAATCTAAGAGAAGCAAGCTGAATCTTAGTTTCATCATATTGGATTCTTTGTATCTTACAATACACTTCAATATGACGAATCCATTTATCCAATTTCTCATCATTTACATCTCCATTGTACATAGGCAATTCAAAATTAATATCAAGCTTAAGAAAAGGAGTTTGTAGAGGAATTTTACCATGTTCTTCTAGAGAATTTGGAGGTGTTTGTGAAATGGTAGAAAAGGTGGAATATGGAGGTGAAGGAGGTGGAGTATCACCATTCCCTCCATTTCCTTTTGGAGTTTTATCACCACTATATTCATTACCCTTTGGAGGGTTTGATCTTTCACTTTGMAACCTTGCATTTCTTTCCTCAAATAAAACTTTCACCATCTCTGTCAWATCATAGAAATCTTTTATGAAGGTTTCATCCTCTKAAGTAAGATTTTCATGACTCTCCTYATGAGCCATACTTGGTGAACATCTCCTTGAATMTTGAGGTGATTGTGTAGTTCTCCTTATTGAAATTTGAGAACTTGGATCTACAAGTTGACCTTCTCCTCTTGTGAGCTTAAACCTTGTAAGCATTAGAAAACAAACATTTGCAAAAAATCAAACCTTCAAAAACCTATGCTCTGATACCAACTTKATCTTAAAATGAAAAGGCTCGAGTCTCTTTAAAATTGCAAGTGAGATTTGTAWGTTCTTAGGCAATAGGATCAAGTTACAAACACATAAAAATTAATGATTTTTTACTTAATCATGATCAACATAGACAATCATAAAAAACCATCAAAGTAAACACATTAACACAACAAAATGATAAAGGAGTTCACCCCTCTCTTGTGCTACATCTCCTGGTCCAACTTCCAATGGATCATTTTCATTAATGATCAAAGTGTCAAAATCAGTGATTTACAATGATCAGAATGAGAAATAGATGGCTTCAATGGCTCTAGAACATCCCCAAACCCTTAGATGGGCTCTTCCTGCACCTGGTTTGGCCAAAAATTGAGTTGGAATCACTTTGTGGAAGTTTCTCCCATTTCTTTGTTGTCTCTACTCGCCAAAACACAACCAAAATGACTAAACCTCTCCTCTCTGTGTTTTCTATGCGAAAAAGTCAGCACACACGCACATCCTGCAAAAAGTGGCAAATTGTCAAACTATTAGATCCATTAGCACCTCTAAGTGCGGAGGTGTCGGTCGCATGGGTGCCATATGGCCACATCCCAGTGCCATGTCTGGATTCCCTGGAATTTGTTGGAACCTCATGCTGGCTTGACCGTTGTTTGGCCCACACATTTAGTGGTCATTTTTGGTGCCAAGTGTTCATGGTATGGGATGCAACTAGCACCGTTGGTTTTCCTGCGACAAAGGTTGTATAGAAGGAATGTGACCAGGGATGGGGCTAAGCCCTAGCCCTTTCTCCTCCCACATGAAGGTTTAAATAAATTCAAATATTTATTTTAGACTATAAGTTTAAGAATCAATTATGAGTGAGCTAGTAGCCCGATCCTTTCCAAGAGACTACCATTGTGGGAGGTCCTGAGTTTGACCCCCGTGGACTCCAACAAACCTTTTAAACCAATAACCAATGACAAGTTACCATGTGGAAGCCCCTGTCTAGGCCACATGGAAACTTACCATTCACTCCTATCATTCCACGTGTGGACCAACCATTGGTCCACGTAACCACTTCCATATAAACTACCAAATCACCACTTTCCATGTGTCAGTATGTCACCTTGCCACGTCGACAGTACGACCCTTCCATGTCAGCAGTATGACCCTACCACATCAAAAATATGACCCTAACACATCCGCAGTACAGACCTACCATGTTAGAAGTACAACCTACCATGTCAGTAGTGCGGCCCTGCCATGTCAACACTGTACAGATTGTACAGTCAACAAAATTTTATCTGTTTGGCAAAGAAGACAAAACATGATATCTCTCGCATATAACATCCATTTGAACCCATTCAAGTTGCGTTGGGATCGTGAGGTCGATGAATACAGACGAGTCCGTTGTGAAGCAATTCCAAGAACTTTGATCCCCTAGATCAGGAATTCAGGAGAAGCGAACAAAAATTATTTTCATTTATGTATTTAAACAAACAAATTTTATTTTCATTTATGTATTTAGTTGTTGACCCTATTTAGTTATTTTCAATCTTTAATTTCATTTATGGATCATGAGAATCGAATCTTGGGAAATGGACCTTGCTAATCGAACCTTGCACCAGTGCTCTGGAAAGGAAATGGACCAAATCTCATTGTCATTTTGTAGTGGAAAAAACCTGGTCGTAGCTATATTCCAAAACAATTCTTGGAATGATGGAAATTCCTAGGGTTTTGACTTTACACAATTTTTCTATAAATTTTTAAATTCAAAGTGGTGCAACAACTATCAATTCTTCTTGCTTTGACAATATATTTACAGCTGATGGAAAGAATCTAAGGTCAAGAGGATAAATTTTGATATTTAAAGTCGTGCAAAAACTTCCTGTTTTTCTTTCTTTGATAATAGCTTTATGCTGGAGGATAAGAATCTAGGCTCGAGAGTGTTAGAACAAGAGTTGCCTCACCCTATGCAATATTGAAGAGAGGGCCTTACCCCATTTCTCTATGCAGACTTACTTTCCTTGATTAATGAATCCATAGAAATAAATAAATATTTTTCCACTTGTATGCACCTTGCAAGTTATACAGCATGTGTATACGCTGGCTGATCCACTACATCTCATGTACATTGGGATTTGTGTCAGAAAATCAAAAATAAATGTCAGGTTTCCATGTCACGACAAAAGATCTCTGATCCTTGGCCTTCCATATACTGGAAACGTTCCGAGTCATCCCTTCAGTTGCATTTTGAAGGCTATAAAGAATCCAATTATGAGCTTTGGAAAAGAGGAGAGAATTCAACTTTGACAACAAAGTTACTTTGGAGAAATTATTACTTCATTATTGAGAATGTATCCCTTTATCCTTTAAGTATGAACACAATGTTCAGTTCCCAAGATCTTCCCTTATTGATGGAGAACCTCTTTATCTCCCTTATATGAGATTGCCTTTTGTGGAGGATTGAAGTGGTGGAGGCCCAGTTGGAAGGAACTCGGTTTCTCGGTTCCAAACCATGCCGATACAGAAGTCTATAATGTTTTCACTTCCGTGGATAATTTATTAATAGAAATACTCCTTTCCCGTCTAATTGATATATTGTAAATATATGTATTATGATCCATGGGCATGTTTGTTTTGAATATTAATGGATTATTCTATCTGATGTGCTAACCTGTTGTATTATCACTATATGCTTCCTTTGCTTGTTTGTTGAGAACTTGTTTCAAGTATAAAGTTTTGGGTCGAAGTGCTCAACGATGGACATCATCAAACATTTGGATGAGGTAGGCCTCTTTCTTACCTCCTTTGCACATTATTTTATATAGAATATGTTGGAATTGATTCGATTTCTACAGTCACTCCTGTCTGTTGTGGTTCACCCTAGCAATAGAGATATTTTCCTCGTAACATAATTAGCGACTCCATTGGGGAAGAATATTCCTTCTTAGGGTTTGTAGTACTTTTCTCCTTAGATTTCTCTCGTTTCTATTGTGGTTCTTGTCGTGTCACTGCTTGACAGATCCTGTTCACTATGGGTCTGAGTTTTCATCCTTTTTCCCCTTCCCTGGACTTGTTTCAAAGCATATGTGCACCCTTTTGCTTGATAGTCTCATACACACACATGTTGTCTCACTACAAGCTGTGTATATATGCACTGTTTTCAAAAACAGTCGCATACACCCTTTTTCCTTGTTGTTTTTCTTGGTCTGGTGTTTTTTGGGTGGGATTTTATGCTTGCTAAGTGTTCTTATGTCTTTGTAGTTCCCGTTGAGTGCTTGTGGGATGACAGGAAACCCTCTTTTTGTTGAATTTTTGGGCGAATATTTTCTCTTCATCTTTTCATTTTTATTGACCTTGTACATTGGGCTGGGTGCTTTGCTTCTTGATATTCTGCTTGAGTTGTCTTTGTTTTATACACAATAGGTTTATATATCAAGTTACTTTTCATTCCATGCATTTTCAATTTTAATATATTGAAAATATAAAAAAATAGGCATTTTGCATTGCTTGGCATTTTTTGTCTTTCGATTTTTATCATTAGTTTAGTACATACAGTAAAATATTGCATCTTTACTTCTGAATCGTAGATTTGAATTTGGAAATTGCATCGTTTTTTAGGAAAATATCATTCATCAAAAGTTAAAGTTAAGACTTCGCATTATCTTCATATTTACTTTCTTGCTGAGTCATAACACCATGGGTTTCATTACCATATACCATTTTGAGTAATCATGGCCATAAAATCAACACTATAATTTAAAAATTTATTAGTAACAATTTTATTTTCTAGGGTGCACAAACTAGTCTAGGATTTAGTGCCTTGGAATAAGATTTTGTGAGTAAACTTCTCCAAGGCAAGTAAATCAACATATGTGTCTGAGTCAGGGAGTGGAGAAATCCAATGTATAATTGGTAATATAAGGAGGCTCCTCTCACACCAGAGTTAATCATGAGGTTGCGTGAAGTTAGTTGAAGGGATATCCCCTAGATACTCACCTAGTGTCAAATATATTTCTATGGATTTATTAGTATTTGGGGATCTTTCTAGTGTCCATACCTCTATGAGAGGTGGTGCTTTAAAGGTTCTGGGATTTTCTACCCTGCCCATATGGTGATTTAGACTTATGACTGCTTGCATGTGCATCGGTTATACAATGGATTATTAGTTGCTTGACTTAGGTATCTCATAGGTTACTTGCAGGGGTTATTCTGCAAGTACCCTGGGTCAGATAAGGGTCAGAAAACACACATATTTTATGGAGGATTAACTCTCTAGGGGGGTATGACCGACTGGTTGTTAATCCCACGAGGCCCCCTATAATTGATTTTTTTACCTCCAATCTTTAGCAGAGAGTCTCAGGTCCCTCTTGGATGAGACATACCTTCTTTAGGGAGGGAGACCACTCAACCACTTTACCCCGTTTTAATGCATATTGGTCATTTTACTTCTGGTGTGCTCTTTGATTGCTAGTTTCCCTTAAGATTTTATATTGAGTTCTCTTTATCATGGATAATGGAGTTCCTTTGGCTCCCTCATTTACTTCTACCCCCCCCATATGACATTCATGGAGGAAAATCCGTCTGATTTTTATATTGGTATGCAAAACTATGGCACTCAGTCCGTGCCTTGGGTCTCTAGTCATTCTATTGTTTATATGTCTTTGCACTTTCCATCCTCTGTCTCGCCTCCTTATGCGAATACAAGTTTTGGGTCTAGGCGCATGATTCCTCCTTATTCTCCCTCTCTATTTGTTGGTAGTCATATCCTTCAAACACCTCTTACAGTAGGAGGTTGGAATCTTCCTTCCTACGAATCCATTATGCTAGAAGTAAGTGCCCAATTAAGAAATCATTCTACTTATTAAACTCCGCCCACTTATCCTTCTTCCTCTATGTCAGTTCCTACGAACAATTTTACCATGACGGACCCTCGTCTGTCCTCTAGTGTTTTATCTGGGAATATTTATTTTTATAGTATGGGCAACCCCCCTCATGAAGTTCCTTCATCTGGGGGAAACATATATCCTCACACGAGTAACCCTTGTCATGTTGCTTTCTTTTCACAAGTGCATTCCTCAGTGTCATTGACCTTACAACCCTTTATGAATCAGTATGGAGGAGGATACTATCCTCTCGGACAGGGTGTAAACCAGGATCCTTTCTCCTGTAATTTCTCAAAACCAATCTTTCCTTGGACCTTCGTCTCAAATTATGCAATTCACTACCACCACAAGTCCGATCACTGCTAGTCATACTAGAGATCCATCTCCTACCTCTGCTAGTCACGTGGGAGATTGGTCAACAACCTCTGCAAGTCATGTTGAATAACTGCAACCAACCACTGCAAGTCATGTTGGGGGCACAAGTCCAGTCACTGCGTGTCATACTGTCATTACATCACCAACCTCTACTAGTCATGTTGGATATTGGTCGACAACCTCTGTGAGTCATGTTGAAGACCTGCAACCAGCCGCTGCAAGTCATGCTAGGGGCACATGTCTGGTAAATGCTAGTCACACTATGCATACATCACCAACCTCTGCTAGTCATGTTGGGGATTCATCACCAACCTCTGCAATTCATGTTGGATATTTTCTACTAGCCTCTGCAAGTCATGCTGGGAGCATGTCACCAACCACTGCAAGTCATGCTGGGGGAATTCGTATGATTGAGAATCCTAGATGTCTTAGACGTAAGCCTAGATTCCTTTGCAGGACTTATGAAGGAAGTCACCTTACTCGTTTGTTTCCTGTTACTACTGGGATACCAGAAGCGTGGGGCTCACCTAAGGGCCCTTCAGGTTCTGAGGCATATATGGTTTCACAACACTTCCTTCCTTCATTGGTTGATTTAACAGTCATGTCGATGAAATCTTCGGATGACACCCCTTTTCCTTTAGGGGTTGATGCATCCTTTGACATTGTTGTCTCACATCCCATTCAACCTGTGATCGTGTCGATGCAATCTTCGACCAACACCTATCCTATGTTCATGAATGATGTGTCTCTTTACCTTGTTGTGTTTCATCTTGTTCAACCAACGATCATGCTAATGCAATATTCGACCGACTACACTCCTATTTTTTGGGGTGATGCACCTCTTGAACCTGTTGTCTCACATCCTATTCAACCAATGGTTGAGGAAGTGGTCATATCGATGCAATCTTCAATCAACCCCACTCTTCTCTTGGAGAGTGACAAGTCTAAGGAAGTGGTCACACCAATGCAATTTTTGGTCGATCCCACTCTTCTGGTTCTGGTTCTATACCTTCTATGCCACGTCCTTAGAACTTCTATTACTTCACCTTCTAAACAAGAGAGAGTTTTTACTCTTCCCGATTTCTCTCCCTCCAAGTATTGATGAGGTTCCCTTTGATTGGGATGGTCTTCTGGGGTATCCAATGAATCCACCTATGTCTTTTCTAGGAAGATACATTATCCAATATATCACAGAGACGATAAACTCCATTATCACTTTGCCCTCTTTTACTTGGAGAGATTTGGGTATTCCCAAGCTTGTGTCGGTTCTTCGTAAGATACTGACATTCCACAGAAGGTCAGCACGGGAGCCTTGGCATCCCTCGTGACTTTCCACCTAGGATCTCTCTAATGAGTCTGAGTTAAGCTCTTTTTTGACTCATTCGAAAAAGTGAAAATATTGCCGAGTGATTTGTCCCTTTCACACTCGTTAAATTGGACTTGAAAGGTCACGATTCTTAGTTAAGATCTTTTCAGATTCCTTTTCAAAAAGTGAAAATATCACCAGGTGATTTGCCCCTTTCACACTCGTTAAGTTGTATTTGAAAGGTTGTGAGTCTTAGTTAATCTCTTTTTCAACTCATTACCAAAAATAGAAAAGATCGCCCACTGAACTTCTCATTTTCACACTTGTAAATTGGATTTGAAAAGACGTCTACTTGGCTCAAGTTTATTCCTTTTTCACACCAAGTAGACTAAAGGACACAAAAAAGGACATTTTTGGCATTTGTTGGTGCTAGAAGTCAATCTTGGATACCCATCAGTTTTATATGTCACAATAATTGAATTAAGGTGGTCGAATGGATGAAGACCTAGGAGAATATTGTTTTAACTCAGAAAACTGGGCCTGGTATGCATGAGAAGGTGAGGTCTTGATCCAAATTCCATCAGTAAGTTGAATTTAAGGTGAGAAGATGGAAGAATTAGTGAGAAGATGAATGAGACTTCTATGGGAATCCGGCCTTCCAGTGGCTCGGGGAAGAAAAACAATACACTAAAACACATCGAACTGACACAGCTACAACAACATGGTGATGGCTCGACTGGATCTTCCAATTTCGAGCATCACAATACTGCTGTAACAACTTGACTAGATCCTCTAATTCCAAGCTATTCAGGTGAGAGGGAAAGGTAACATAGGAAACTGACTAAAACTGGTGGAAGTGTTGCAGTGATCCAACATACATCATCCTACAACATCATGACCCTCGACTGGATCCTCTAGTTCTGAGTGTCTTAATACAGTGTTTATAGAGATGGAAAGAAGATGACTTTGATTAAACAGGAAGTCTCAAATACAAATGCATAGCCAGGAAGCCAATACTTCATCAAAAATTTATAATCGAGAGCCTAGCTCAACCATAGAACCTAACAAAAATGGAAAAAATGCCTCTAAATACTAGGAGCTGGATCCATCGTTGAAGGCATGATCATATCATGAGTTCAATGCTTCACGTAGGTGAGTTTCCCTATTAGACTGTTCATGCATACGTCGATCAGACAACCCATGCAGTCGGTCGTCAGACATAATCTTTGTCAGGATGGACTGACAGTCACCCTCTGTGCTTGGTCTCTTTTTCTAACCATATATTTATGGAAGGAGATGATGTTCAACCACCGTCAACCACCTTAATAACTATTTTCTAGGGATTGGGTAAGGCCTAGTCAACTCTGCTCCTTGGACAACGTGGTGGCCTTTCCTTGGCCACTTCTTCTTAGTTATATTTCTACAAGGAGTCCGACCTGCGAACTTGGATGATGGTATGACAGGGAGGGTGATGGCGCCAACAATGTGGAGACGAGACGAGGGGTGCTGAGGTGGAAGCACCAAGTGGTGAAGAATGGGGGATATGACACCAAACAAGGAGTGCCATGAGAATATGGATAAGACACAGGTGCAAGTGTCATGGAGTGCGGGGGCACATATGTCAGGAAATAAGAGGGATGAAGGAAATGGGGCATGACACCTGGGAGAGTGGAGGATAGGTGTGTGGTGGTGAAAGGTAGGAAGGAAGTGGGAGATGTGACAGGGGAATAGGAAAGGAAGAGTGGGGGAAACTTGTCACCAGGAGGAAAATGCAGTAAGTGGAGGAGTAAGAAGTAAGGGGATTTAGGGGGGACCCACATGAAACTTCCCATATTAGACCCCCCATTAAAGGCAGAATGACAAGGGGTTCGAAATGAGACCTCGGCCGTCGATCTGGGCGCTTAAATCCCGATCGTTGAAACTTGCATTCCCTCACATTGGAACCCTCCCCCCCCAGCCCATTAAAGGCAGAACGATGGGGGGGGGCGGCTGGCTCTGGAAATTGACCTTGTCCATAGATATAAGCATGCTAGTTCTAGCCGTCCAAATCTTCACACTGGAAAAATATCATATCGACCCCCCCCCACTTTGTTAAATGTAGAACGATAAGGGGGGTCTGGAATTGAATCTTGGCCGCAGATTTGAGCGTGAAAATCCTGGTCATCTAGATGTGTGCGCCACATAGCACAAGGTGCTCATGCACTCCTAAAATTAGGATAAGTGGGTTTTTCAGCTTGCTCTTGCCATTATTTTCACCAAAAGACCCCCTTACATGATTATGTGATAACATTTGGCTCCATGGGGGATAGAGTCCTCCCTACTAGGTTCTAAGAACATTTATACAACATCAGTGCCTTGTTGTTGGGCTATGGAGTGCCTTATTGAAACCAAAAATAGACAGAAAACAATATTTACAACAACAGAAGAGCTACTTAAGGCTCAAATGAAACATTTCTTCAGGAAATGCCCATTCACAAGGCCATTGAAAACTTCTTTTCCCTTAAAATCCTGCAACTTGTAGGTGTTGTTCAAGAACACTTCAGAGATATTGAAGGGCCCAATCCATAGGGCGTCGAACTTCCTATGTTTTCCTCTGTCCTTCCTAGGGCCATCCCACTTAAGCACTAGATCTCCCAGCTCGAATCCTTCTTTTCTGACCTTCCTGTCAAAGGCGTGCTTGATCTTTTGCTAATGATCTTGAGCTCTGTCCACTACCTACTCTTTGGTATGCTACACTTCTACCAATTGATGAATTCTTCTAACCATATTGTCTGGCTCCCCTTGATAATCCTGAAAGAATTTGGATACAGGTAGAGCCAACTGAGTGGGAAATACAACTTCTGTCCCATAAACAAGCTAAAAAGGGGAGGTGTCTAAGGACCTCTTGGCTGTCACTCAATCAACCCATAGAGAGAATTTAAGTTTTGAATCCCAAGCCTTCTTATTATCTTCCAATATCCTTTTAATGATCTTGATAATACTTTTATTGGAAGAATCTGCCAGTCCATTTCCTTGAGGATAATAGGGAGTGGAATGAATTAGCGAAATCTCAAACTGCTCACAGAACCTAACCAGAGGCTCAGACTTGAAAGACATGACATTATAGGTGACAATTCTGTTGGGACATCCAAACCTCGCTATGATATCCTCTAGGAAGTTGATGATAACTTTATGCGAAGCACTCCTGGTGGGGATATCTTTGATCTACTTGGTGAAGTAATCCATTGCAATCAAGATCCATTGATGCTAACCACTCGAAGGAGGATGAATCTCTCCAATGAATTTCAACTCCCATTGTTGAAAGGGTGTTGAAGCTACTATAGGCTTTAGTGGCAGAGATTTGAGCTGCTTCTTTCCTAAGAACGTTTGGCATTTGATGTAGGATTTGACCTTTCTATAGACATCAGTGAATAAGGTGGGCCAGTAGTACCTAGCCATGAGAATTTTGTAGTATGTTGTTTTCCAAAAGTGATTCCCTCAACAAAGGCTACTATGAAAATTAAACATAACCCTTTGGGCCTCCTGTGGGCTTAAACATCTCAGAAACACTCCCAGAGGGTCCCTCCAGTGCAAGACCTGGTCAATAAGGCAATATCTGACTACTTTGATATTTAAATCTCTTTCCTGATTCCTCTACAAGCCATCAGGGGGCCACAACTCTAGTAGAAAATATATGACATCCTTGTACCAAGGACATTCTGCTAATGGGGGGTCTTCCCGAACATTTGTATTAGACAATTTGACCAGTTTCTCTTTTGAGTGTTTTTCAACAAAGTTTACCCCCAAAGATCTGCAATTTTCTTCAACCAACAACTTTGCCAATACTTGACCTTTGATCAATTTGGTGGGCTTTATCTCCAGGTCAAATTCAAGGATCTTGGCGATCCATCTACTCCTCCTTCCATCTATGTCTAGCTAAATGAGGATCTCCTTCATAATAGATGAAGGGACATATGCAATGATTTTTGAATGCAATACATAGACCCTAAAATCCTTGAGATCTTTCACCAAGGCATAAGCCTACTTCTCCATAATGTTATATTTGGTATTTTCATATCTCAATGCCCGACTGAAGAAAGAAAAGGGTTTCTCCAAACCCTCAACATTTTTCTACAATAAAACAACTGCAACAATATCAAATGAAGCAAAAGAGAAAATAAGAAAATCCTTTGAGTAATCAGGCCTAATAAGAACAGGAGCTTCAGTCAAGTATTTCTTTATTTGATCAAAGGAATTTTGAGACTCAGCATTCCATTTAACTTCATTTCCTTTCCTCAACATGGCTATTATAAGCTTTACCATCTCATCAAAGTTGGAAATAAACCTCCTCAGAAAACTAATTTTTCCCAGGAAAGCCTGGACTTCTTTTATGGATCTCGGGAGTGACAGGGTTTGGATTGCTTCGAATATACTAGGATCAATAATGACCCCTTCAGCTGATACTATGTGTCCTGTTGACCGCCTATTCATCACAGGGGTCAACTCATGTATCATGAAGTATTTATCTATGTCAAAGACAGTTATGGTTCTACTGGGTATCTGATACCCCAGCACTTAAATTTTTGTAAACGGAATTTCCGCACCCCTGCGTGGGTCTATAATGTAATAATGTATGCATGGATCATAGTTAGGTCAGGTACCTTGGATGTGTCATCAGGGGAGTTCCTTTCATCGAGGGTTTTTTATCCTCAGGTTGTCGACCAGACAAGCTCCTGGCCGACTTCCCTTGAGTTTTTCCCTCCACAGGCTTCCTCCAAAGTGGTGGAAGGCGCTCTGGTGGTCTCATTCCCTCGGTATCCTTTTAGGAATATTTTAAATGACCATGCCAGGTAGTGTCTGAAGTTTCGCGGAATTTCGTCGAGTCTAGAGTAGTTTTTTTTAATTAATTAAATTTAAAAAAAAATTAATTAATTAATTATTTTTTGAGCTAAATATTGTAAAAACTTCGTCTTTGGGAGAAAGATAGGGGTATTTGAGCTCAAAATGAATGGAATAACACTCCCTACACCCATGGACCAAGTTTCAGCTCAGTCGGACTAAGTTTACTATGTCTTAGTCCACTCAGAGTCAGTTTAGGGCAAAACAACAATTTTAATTGCTAAGGTGATATTATTAAAAT
>ML817902.1:102584-121453 GCA_009831015.1 Picea engelmannii
GTAGTTGTATTTAAGTAGAAGATATACAAGTCTCATTTATTTACATGATTTACAAGATGCAAGTTTTAATCAAAACTTACGAAAATCGATGTGAAAAATGATTGTTTCTAGGAAGCAGATAAAGAAAGCACATAAAAATATTTGTTGTTTTTCTTTTATAAATTTAAAAAGTCTTGGAAAAAAAAGATAATGAAACATGAACATGTGGATAGTCAAATTTGAACAATACATTCTAGTTTCAATGATATGTAAATGACAGAAAAATACAAAGAAACTATCATGTCAATGAATTAGTGAGGTGTATCTAAGCATCTGCATGAGTGGTGAACATCCAACTGCCATGTCCAAGAGAAAAATATACAGTGAACCTTATGAATGTTCTAAATAAATTCAGAACATGTATTGGCAGCTTAGGTTTTAATGACAGAAAAGGAAACATAAACATAAACCTGTGATCTCATAATTATACATGATTACAACAAGATAAATCTAGAAGCAATCTATGCATTTTATCATTCAATTTAAAACTCAAAGATAAATCTCATTATTTAAATCGAAGATATAATCACAACATTTGTATTTTGATGAAGCAAATGCTAGATGGTATTTATAATATAAACCTCCTACACATCACAAATCATTTAATCTAAAGATATCAGACCTGCACATGTAACAAGATTAAAAAAAACATAAATAACAACATTATAAACAAAATGCTAAAGCCAAAATGCATATATGTCGTTCTATTAAGTTTTTGGAATCACTTGTCCATTCTGTAGTCCTGGAAGAAATTGTTTGGATAATAGACTTTAAAGATTGAAAAAATTAATACATAAATGATAATAATTAATCATGTATTGATAAAAAAGACCAAATCTATTTAAATCAATGCATATTCAATTATTCAAAGAATATGAATATATTATAATGAAAATAAAACCATTTTACTTACAGGACAAAATCCATTAAGCAACCTGGAATTCCATATTCTTCTTTGAAAATATTCATCCATTCTCCCAAAGATTCCAGCCATCCATTACTCCATTTGAAAAGAAATAAAAAGTTTACAAAAGCAATAATATACAAAAGAGAAAGGATTAAAATCCTCCTCTCCAATTCTTGAATCCCCTTGGCTCTGATCTTTCTCATATATTTATAAAATGAATGAACAGTCTGGGCGTCACTATTAATTTCCACCACCTGAAATTTGCCTTTAAAAGAAACTCAAATATCTCTTAAATCCTACATTTGTTTGGGAAAATCTCTATGTGGAAGGTAAATGGGTCCATTTTGGTTTTGGGTTTTCAACCGTTTCTTCAAATTCCTCACGGTTTAGCTGTAATCAGTTCTGCAAAATCATTTGTCTGATCTTGACGCCTTTCCAAATTTTATCTGTTGTTGCTCATAAAATTATTTGTAGAAATCCAAAATTATTTTTGGATCAATCATCTTGAACGTATTTGGATATTAAAATCAAGCCATGATCAGATCCATATCAAATATTTGATAATAGAAACCTGTGAAACAAAATGAAAACTAAATTAATAACCTAAAAATTGTGAATAAAACAAAATGTAGAAAAATAAAAAAATGAATTTAAACTAACTATAACTTATAAACAAACATTATTTATAATTTGTTTTTAAATATGATCTAGAAGCTTCAAGTTAATGGAGAAAAAAACATTAATTTTGGTTTTTTACAAAATCAAACAAATGATAGATAATTCTTTGATTATTATTATTATTTTGAAATGAGATGCAAAATGAAAAAATAATTTAATTAATTAATATCACCAAATGATTTCATGAAAATGAGAAACCAACCAAGATATTATTTGATGAAGTATTGAACAGATTATTCAAAATAGTCAAACTTGCTAATGAGCAAAAGAATGAACACATAATCATAATTTAAACGAAAGTAAACATCTAATAAAAATTAACGTTTTTGTTAAATTGAGATTTTTATGCTCGTTTATAACTTTTGACATATACTCTTGTAATAATTGTCTCATACCAAAGTGAGTGTCTTAAGTTTGTCTCAAAGCAAGCCAAGGAATGGAACTATTTGAAAAGGTTGATTCTATAGCTCATTTTAATTATCAAGATTCTAATAGGGGCCCTTTAAATTTTGTAAAAATATAAGGGGAGTTGTTGGGGCCCAACAAATGGCGACTTACTGGATGAAGCAGTTATCTCTAATCTGGTAATATTTCATCATAGGAAGAAAATAATAAGACTTGATAAAAGGATTTAATCTCCTTGAAATAAATTCACTCTGAGACCATATAGTATTAGGATAAGCTCAATGTTATAACCAGACAATAGAATTTTCTTTCCAGGGGATTATAACCTAAAATAATGTCTTAATCAAAGAGTCATGACGTTTATAAAATAACTTCAATACCATTGACAGAGCCACTGCTTCCAGTAGGCGTTCATAGCCTCAACAGGGATGTCATTTAACCCACTCAAATGCTTTAATCCCATCCAATAGTTGTATCCACATGATGTATACTTCCATAAAAACTAATTTAAAAACATATATCTGCTACCTCTCGACCCGACATTGCTTCATTGCCAACAGGCTTGTTCAGTACCTCGATGAAGTTGTCTTAGTATCATGTGTGCATTTACCCGCTGCCAGCAAGCCTATTCAGTACCCTGACGGGTTTACACACACTTTCCACACATAAGTGATTTCAACCCTCTTATGCCACTTTTAAATAATAATACAATCATAGATTTCTTGATGACAAAGAGAGCGAGGTGATACTGGAGGTTAATTGCAATACATGTAAATAGTTGACCATGTTATTTATTTTCTTTCAAAATTGGAAGTTTTATCATGGTTTAGAGATTTTAGATTTCCTTTAAGAAATCATCCAAAGAATGGGGAAGAACTTAAAAGTGATTCCTTAAGAATATGGACGGCGTAAAAATTTTAAAGATCATTGTAATTCTCAAAGATTTAAACCATATCTCTGGTGTAATACTCTAGCAAAGATAATTTGAGGACAAAATGAAAGTGGCAATTGACTTAAAAATCAATTGTTTGAGCTATATCTTGATATCAAGACCTCTTTGAACTATTTCAATTTTCTTGAAAAATACAAGTCTTAAAATAAATGCTTTCTTCGACAATAGCTCTTTGATCAGAAATATATTGATTCAAAAAAGAAAGATAAGAAGAAAACTCATTCAAAATAATCAAAGAAAACAGAAACACACAACAAACCAAATCAAATTTTATTAATGGGATTCAAAATCATAAGTACACAAAATCAAAACAACAAAATAAAACTTTTCAGGAAATGATTTTGGCCAAAGATAAACTTGAGTTTTTGTATCCACTATCATCTCACTATAAAATAAAGGAAGAACTAAATCATATAAACTATAATGTGCGAGCAAGTTCTTTTCTTAAGATAGTGATGCATAAGATGTTACTTTGACCGAGCATTATTATTAAAAATAAAAGAGACTAAAAATAGAAAAATCCTTATTAAGATGAGTGTAGTCCTACTCATGGCACCTTGGGTCAGGGTTGAATTGATAATTTAAATTTACTTATCTCTTTACTTTCTATTTAAAATTTTCATGATGATACTGCGTTTTTGAAAAGAAATATTCAATGAAAAGAAGAGAGAAAAAGATTTAAAGTGGACTTCCCTGACAACATTCATATTATGGTTCTCTTGGTGTGCCCGCTTGTGTTTATAAATGCATTATTACAAAGAGAAAAACTGAGAAATAAAACTAAAAGAAAACCTACTCCTAAACCTACTCTAACTACTAAACAAATAAAAAATACTAAGTGAAGTCATGCTTCCAATGTAACCATCGGAGTAACTCCGATCCTGCAATGGAAACAAGATCAAATATTACTAACAAGAATGGTATTATATCAAAAAATAACAAAAATATATCATACTTACCTTTATAATCATCATTTGAAAACAAAGCAAACACGACCTTACCATTCTTTTGAAACTTCTTGATGTACGAATCCTCCAACCATTCTGCAATCTTGTCGTGATATGGGTCATAATGGCATGGAAGAGTGTAAGTAAGTTTGAAATTTTTTTCATTATTATAGGGACCTGATATGACCATCAACCAAGGTCGAAGTGCCCCATCCTCCTGACAATTCTCCAAGTGTTCATCAATTTCTTCACATGAAAGATCTAAGAGAATTATGTTATGCTTACTTCCTAGATATTTAGGTAAAAACAAAGCAAGCACAACTTTATCTTTATTATGAGTAGTTTCCAAATATGAATCTTCAAGCCATTCTAAGATCCTGTCATAAAAATTAGGATGCAAACTATGATTTTGAAGAAATGGATATATCAATGGGGAACACATCATAAGAGGATTCATGACATCAGTTATATTATTGGTTTGAACGATTCCTTTGATGAGATTGATCGTTTCAAAATGTGAAGCATAAACATTAAAATTCAAACTAATCAAAGAAAGAATACGCAATGTAGAATATTCGATCTCCATAAGGATGAGTGCATTGTATTTTTCAAAAATAAATCATGTAAAATCATCTTGCAACATGTCTTTTTCCCATGCGAGTGATGAAAGTGAAAGAGCATCAAATCCGATTTCATAAATGTTATGTTTTGAATTAGTTTCACCAAATTTTGGCATATCGAAAAGATTGGATTGTGGTGGCAAAGAGTAAGATACCGTGGGAAAAGCATCAAATCCACCAGAATCTAAGAAGAGATCGGGATATAAAGAGTAAAAGGAATCAGAAATAAGCACATGAAAATAATATCTTGAGCTATGATATTTAACAATGGTATTCTCAAAACAATCCTCTTCATTTTCATTACAACTTTCACTTTGTTTTGGTGATAAATTATTCAACATAATATGATCATTTAAATTTTCCTCCTGTACGATAGATAATTCAAAACTTTCATGGAAAACATATAATCTTTCATGTTGATAAGGTATTATTTGTAGATGAGGGTTTAAGGTTACTTCTTTCAATTGCAGATCTACATCTCTAATTAGTTTCATTGGAATGTTAGAATGCTTAAGATCATTTTCATCACCTAAATCTTCTTCAATAACCGAATTTAAATACTGATTAGAGAAAGAGTTAGGAGAACGAGGACATTCACCTTGACCCAACATTAAATCTTCTTCCACGATGGTCGAGGACTAAAAATACAATGATTTAGAAGAAAAACCAATTTGATTATCAATAAGAACATTTTCAATAGATTTTACCTCCGTTGCTTGTTCAACATTTTCGGATGGATCCCTCTCATCCTGTGAACACAATTCTTCTTACAATTGAGTGATAGCATTTATAACTGCTTCATCATTTACAATCGAATATGACTGGATGCAAGCATCATAGAGGTGATTTAATAAAAATGACATGTCATCAAGATTAAATTTACAAAGAACATGATGGATTCTTGTCGAAAAGCCTTTTGAATATGAATCGCCATTGATTAGCAAAGTCTGAAATTCTTCACATAATTTATTGTAATCATAGATTTCAAAATCATTTAAAAATTCATCTACAAATTGAAACCAATTAAAAATGTGATATGTTGGAAAAGACTCAAACCAATGTTTAATCCGACCCCTGAAAGTAAAAACAAACAATCTGCACAAAACCTTTAAACTAGAAATATCATGCTTGATGCATTTACACCAAAACTTGTTAATATGGTCTTTTGTAGATACATTCCCCCCACCATCAAAGATGAGTTTGGACAAGAGAGATAATGTCTTGTTGGGAATATCAGGTAATGAGAAGTGGAAAACATGTTACAACACAGTGATTTGGGGAGTCATGGGAAATTAATTAAATTTGAAACAAAGACTCCTATAAGGCCAACTTTTCAGTCTAGCCCTCCTTCTAGCGCCATTTGTTTACGGGCGAAATTGACCGTTCATCAACTGAAAGAGCGAGTCCGGTCTGGGGTTGTCAAAATAACCCAATTCATTTGGTGTAACTCGTTCTAACGGGTTTAATGGCTCCGTTAGCCAATCTAAGAATCCTAAAAGAAACGAATAAAAGAGAGATATAACTAACTAATTACTAAACACACTATATATATGTACATATGTTCAAATGTAACTATAGTAGTTGTATTTAAGTAGAAGATATACAAGTCTCATTTATTTACATGATTTACAAGATGCAAGTTTTAATCAAAACTTACAAAAATCGATGTGAAAAATGATTGTTTCTAGGAAGCAGATAAAGAAAGCACATAAAAATATTTGTTGTTTTTCTTTTATAAATTTAAAAAGTCTTGCAAAAAAAAGTTAATGAAACATGAACATGTGGATAGTCAAAGCTGAACCATACATTCTAGTTTCAATGATATGTAAATGACAGAAAAATACAAAGAAGCTATCATGTCAGTGAATTAGTGAGGTGTATTCAAGTATCTGCATGAGTGGTGAACATCCAACTGCCATGTCCAAGAGAGAAATTTGCAGTGAACCTTATGAATGTTCTAAATAAATTTAGAACATGTATTGGCAGCTTAGGTTTTAATGACAGAAAAGGAAACACAAACATAAACCTGTGATCTCATAATTTTTTTGTTTGTTTGTTAATTTGTGCGGGACCTGTTGGCTACGCGATTAACCTGTGGCTTGAGAAACCGCGACTCAGGGGCATCTAAGCCATCAATATCACCTGGGGATCGTACCCGGCCTGAGCCACACCAACCCTTAACATGGTTGGATTTTTTGTCCCCGCAGGTTTCGAATCGGTGACTATAACATCACAGAGTGGCTTAACAACACACTCTGTCACCGACTGTCCTACACCTCGGGGACACCTGTGATCTCATAATTATACATGATTACAACAAGATAAATTTGGGAGAAATCTATGCATTTTATCATTCAATTTAAAACTCAAAGATAAATATCATTATTTAAATCGAAGATATAATCACAGCATTTGTATTTTGATGAAGCAAATGATAGATGGTATTTATAATATAAACCTCCTACACATCACAGATTATTTAATCTAAAGATATCAGACCTGCACATGTAACAAGATTAAAAAAAACATAAATAACAACATTATAAACAAAAGGCTAAATCCAAAATGCATATATGTCATTCTATTAAGTTTTTGGAATCACTTGTCCATTCTATAGTCCTGGAAGAAATTGTTTGGATAATAGACTTTAAAGATTGAAAAAATTAATACATAAATGATAATAATTAATCATGTATTGATAAAAACGACCAAAGCTATTTAAATCAATGCATAATCAATTATTCAAATAATATGAATATATTATAATGAAAATAAAACAATTTTACTTACAGGACAAAAGCCATTAAGCAACCTGAAATTCCATTTTCTTCTTTGAAAATATTTGTCCATTCTCCCAAAGATTCCAGCCATCCATTACTCCATTTCAAAAGAAATAAAAAGTTAAAAAAAACAATAATATACAAAAGAGAAAGGATTAAAATCCTCCTGTCCAATTCTTGGATCCCCTTGGCTCTGATCTTTCTCATATATTTATAAAATAAATGAACAGTCTGGGCGTCACTATTAATTTCCGCCACCTGAAATTTTCCTCTAAAAGAAACCCAAATATCTCTCAAATCCTGCCTTTGTTTGGAAAAATCTCTATGTGAAAAATAAATGGGTCCATTTTGGTTCTGGGTTTTCAATCGTTTCTTCAAATTCCTCACGGTTTGGCTGTAATCAGTTCTGCAAAATCGTCTGTCTGATATTGACGCCTTTTCAAATTTTATCTGTTGTTGCTCATAAAATTATTTGTAGAAATCCAAAATTATTTTTGGATCAATCATGTTTAACATATTTGGATAATAAAATCAAGCCATGATCATATCCGTATCAAATATTTGATAATAGAAACCTGTGAAACAAAAAGAAACCTAAATTAATAACCTAAAAATTGTGAATAAAACAAAATGTAGAAAAATAAAAAAATGAATTTAAACTAAATATAACTTATAAACAAACATTGTTTATAATTTGTTTTCAAATATGATCTAGAAGCTTCAAGTTAATGGAGAAAAAACATTAATTTTGGTTTTTTACAAAATCAAACAAATGATAGATAATTCTTTGATTATTATTATTATTTTGAAATGAGATGCAAAATGAAAAAATAATTTAATTAATTAATATCACCAAATGATTTAATGAAAATGAGAAACCAACCAAGATATTATTTGATGAAGTATTGAGCAAATTATTCAAAATAGTCAAACTTGCTAATAAGCAAAAGAATGAACACATAATCATAATTTAAATGAAAGTAAACATTTAATAAAAATTAGCGTTTTTGTTTAAATTGAGATTTTTATGCTCGTTTATAACTTTTGACATATATTCTTGTAATAAATGTCTCATAGTAAAGTAAATGTATTGAGTTTGTCTCAAAGCAAGCCAAGGAATGGAACTATTTGAAAAGGTTGATTCTATAGCTCATTTTAATTATCAAGATTCTAATAGGGGCCCTTTAAATTTTGTAAAAATATAAGGGGCGTTGTTGGGGCCCAACAGGTCTGTATTTTACTTGTATATCGTACCTAAGCTTGGGTGGCAGGGGAAATTTGAAATTTTTCTGAAGTGGCTAAGGAATCGACCACTGTATTCTCTTCTCTAGGAATGAATGAAATGTTAAAAGCCAAGAAGAAACTGTCTATCAAATCCCATACTACATTCCTATAAGATTTCAACCTTAGATTCTTAGCTTGGTAAAGATTTCTGACTTTCTTTACAACCAACTTGGCATCTCCAAAGAAATACACTTCTTTTATTCCCATGTCCTTTGCATCCCTCAAACCCAACACAAGAGATTCATACTCTACCACATTATTACTAGTTTCAAACTCTAATTTGTAGGATAGGGGTATGGTCTCTTGAGTTGGTGAGATAAACATTGTTCCAACACCTTCCTTAGAGGAGGCTCCATCGAAAAACATTTTCCAAATAGAGGTGGTGGTTGAAAACCCATGAGAGGTAGTGGGATGTTCTCTGAGTTTTAGAGGAGGCTCAGGAGCATCAGTGAGTTGTGGTAAACTGGACCCCAATTTGGCTTCAAGGGATAATATAGGATGGTTGGTGGGGTTGTTTCCATCACTGATGATATAGGCCAATTGAGCTTCTTTGGACAGACTTCTATGTTCCCCCCCAAACAATAGAATAGTAGCATAGGTGAGGTCCATTTGCAGGGTTCCCCCAAGTCTTTTTATCTAAGATCTTGACAACAACATGCCAAACTTCGGGGTAAAATCAACCACTACAATGTCTATAACCACACTCTTCATGGGCAACTGGAACAAAGTCACTACCAGATATTTGATGACTCCTAGACATTGGAATCTTCTAGAATCAAAGGAATATGAGTCATGGTAAGCTTTTGTGACCTCCAGCCCAAGTTATTCCATGATAGTTTTAGGCATGAGATTATGGGAGGCCCCTGAGTCCATCAAACAATTATGCAAAACATTGTCATGTATGTTCAGGGATGTGTAGAAGAGAGGGGATGAATCATCTTTGTCTTCTATCATAGGACCTAGGATTACTGCAGGATTTTCATCTTGCAAATTGATTGGATATGTAGGACAGTATGAGGGTTCAAACTGCAATAGCTTGGAGAGGCTCTTTTTAAAATATTCATGTTTGACCAGCTTAGAGAGGGGTACAGGGATCCTAATTTTCTGAATTTCATGTTCAAAATTAAAAGAGGAGGGTGGATTTAGGATTTCTTTTACTTCAAGAACAAGAGTTTGGACTACTGGAGAGGGGGCTTGGAGTTTCTTACCCTTTCTGTTGTCTTCCATATCTTTAGCGGGATTCTCCACTCTGGTAGGTTGTTCAAGAACATCAGGCATTCCCGTCTTCTTCTTAGATTTGAGGTTGTATCTATTTTGGATGTTGCTTGCCTTGCTTCCCTTGATTGTCTCATTGATATGATTGTTCATGAGAGACTCCTCGTATGTTGATTGAGTCAAATGAGGAAAAGGGGGGGTGTATCCAAAACAATGGATTTCGGGGTCAAGCTCTTCTTCTTCCCTCCCCTTGTCATCAACCAATTTATTTTGGAGAGGGGTTTGAATCCTCTGATCATCTCTGTCTCTGTTCCTTTGTTCCCTTAGCACAATCTGAGGAACTTTGTTGTTAGGCCTCATGCATTTTCCTCTGTTGTCCACCATTTGAGGATTCATGTATGTCAGCTTCCCTTCAAATTTCATCTTCTCCATCTTTGCAGAAAGAGATTTCACCATCTTGGTCAATTCATCCACTTGAGGGTGAGGCATAGAGGGGTTAGAGGTTGAGGCTTCTAATCTTCCCTTTATTTTTTCTGTAACAACCTTATTTCTGAGCCTGTCAACTGCCAATACATTAGATTCTACTTCTACGGCCACATCTTGTATATGAGCTAGGGAAATAACTCTTCTCTCTCTCAACAGGAGACATAAGTTAGGGTCAAATGCATTAGCATAAGAGATTTTGGCAGAGGCTTTTGTGGTCTTGATCTCAGCAGGGATCTTATTGTAAATTTTATTGAATATATTGGAGAAGTCTAAGACAAAATCTCCTTCCTTTTTCTTCAAGGGACCAAACTCTGTCATGTAATACATAAAATATTTTTTATCTCCCCACTATTTCAAGAAGGAATTATCCAGAGCTTCAATCCCAACAATAGATCCAGGGGTCAGTCCCCTAAACCATTTCCTAACCTCACCATCAAGGATCTAGATGAAGACTCTCATCCAGACAACTTCATTTTCAATGTTCAGGTTATTTGCATAACTGTAGAAGGCAGTGAGGTGCTCTTCAATAGTTATGTCCTCCTCTCTAGTAAATTTAGGCATACACTTCAAGTAATCTCCAGCAGGGAGAGGATTCATGGGTTGGGGTAGGATTAAGGGGGCATACCTAGAAGCCACTATGGAATCCATTCTATTCACAGTAGGATTAACACCTACCATAGGGATAAGAGGTGGAGAAGAATAGGTTCAACTAGGAGAAAGTGGAATTGGGCTGACAGGAGGAAAGGGAAACCACAAGGAATTTGGAGAATGAGCTTTAGGGCTTAAAGGGATAGAAGTTTCCCTTTCTTCAGTAGCAATAGTAATAGGAGGAGGGGTGGTAAAACCCGGGGTAGGAAAACCTTCTGAGGTGCTGGGTTTGAACCAGGGTACAACCTCAGGTGAAAGGGGAGTGAAAAGGATTTCTCCCTCCTGTTATCACCCCATAAGTTATGGGAATCAACTGGTGACTGGGATATTATCTGTCTCTAGTATTTTTGTTGACAAATGATTTTTCATTCTACAAATAATTTGAAAAGAAAAAAGAAAAGAAAAAGAAAAAGAAAAAGAAAATAAAAGAAAAAGAAAAAAGAAAAAAGAAAAAAGAAAAAAGAGGGCATAAAAGAATGGAAATAAAATCCCCATGCAATAATAGTAACTTGGCCATACCTTTCAAGCATGGCCAAGTTATTTTTAAATTTGATGTTGATAGGGTAGTGAATGCTTTGGCTAAACAGTTTAATCTTAGCCAAAGTGTCTAGGTTAGATTAGTGAATAAATCTGACCAGACTGTCTAATCCTTGTCAGATATCCCTAGGGTAGAGTAATTTCTTAACCCAACAGTTTAATCTGGGTTAATTGTCATAGGAAACTAGGTTAGAACACATGTTAGTTGTTTTATTGTTCCATTCCAATAAAACCAGCTGGATGTCAAGATTGCACCATGTTCCAAATGCTTAAAAGATAGTTTGGTCGAAGCCCCTTGGTTGTGTCTATTTGAAAGTTGGGGAAAAAACCCATAAAATGCAGTTATCCTAAGTTTTTCCCAGCACATGTGCTTTTCCGCTCCCCATTTATGCTCCCTGCACATTTTGATGGTCTAGATTGCGGCGCTCAGATCTACGACGCACAGAGCATTCCAGACCTCCCTGACCGTTCTGCTTTTAGCTGGGGGGGGGTCCAGAATCGGTAATAAGATTTGTGCACATCTGGACGGCCTAGGGACGGGCGCTTAAATCAACGGCCCAGATTGGATTCCAGACCCCCCCGTCCATTCTGCCTTTAATGGAGGGGGGGGTCCGGAATGAGTGATAAAGAGTGCGCTTGGATCCACGGCTCAGAAACAGGCAGGCAGATCAATGACCGAAAATGGATTTCAGACCCCCCCTAATGATCTATTTTTAACTGAGGGGGGGGTCCGGAATGGTTATCTCCCTCTGGCAGGCCCCTTGTCATATGTGGCATAAATCTATTGGTCCTGAAGTCACATCACCATCTTCTATATGACATCCCCCGTTACTCATGGACATCATCTTTCCACTTGTTCCTGAGTTATGTCCCATCCCATAACTGTTGTCAGTCCCCTACCCCCTTTCACTCATGACCAACCCCTTATTGCGACTTTTAACTCCAATCCCTAGCAGCCATGTCACTCGTCCGTATGTTTCGGCCACCGTCACCTGCCATCTCAACCCCAAGTGGCCCATTGTCCATTTATTACTGGATAACCTATCCATTATCTAGCTGACCTGTCCCCCGCGCCCAACCGACCCCATTTTTTAAATAAAATTACCATTTTCCCCTACTTTTGCGGTTCACTCGTCGCACCAGAGAAACTCATAGCTTGCTCCTCAGTTACATCCCATCGCCTTCATCCATAGTCAGTCGACCCCACTAAATTTGTGTTTATTGTAGGTACTGTTGAAGAGATGGTGCCAAAGCCAAGACAAGCAGAAGGAGAGGAGAATCCTTTTCTCCTGCCTCCTGTCGACCTGGACAAGATCCCACTGGTTGACAAAGACAGATTGATCGCAGATACCGAATGCGATTTCGATTTCTCAGACCTCCAGTCATGGCTCAGGGAGGTTTTCCTGGACCAGAGCGATGAAATTGGACTCTGGGAGTCCAATTTACCCCTTTACCTCTTTCCCCAGATCCACCATTTTCCCGATTTTGCACTTAAATGCCAAGCTCACTATATTCCCGAACAGAGGGCCATCGTCTCCTCATCCGGAGACACCCTGTTCTTCATCACGCCTGAAGACATAGACCAGATGATGCAAATTCCCTGTGCCAACTCTGCGTCTCCTTTCAACCTAGAAATCCTTACAGAGTTGTATCAGAAAATGACTTTTCCCCAAAGAGCTCAAATATTCGAGCTGTTCCTTCCCACCTCCGCTCAATTCCCTTTCACTAATCCCCCTTACCCATCGTCCATATTCTCCACTAAGGGTAACCAGGTCATTTCTTCCCTTTTTGATTTGCTAGGGTACTATTTCGACCAGTGGGTAGATGAGCCCATTCTGGGTTTTCTATCCATTTTCTCCACTGATGAAAAGCCCACCACCTAGTTCGATTTCAGCACCTTCTTGGCAGACAATATTCACGAACAGTTCGTGAATTTTGGCACAGAAGGCATGTTCAAATATTCATCTATACTGGCCGACATGTTTGTTTTCTATCAAGCAGATAAATTTAGTTTTTCCATGCAGAAAATGGACGCAGATGGAAGGCCTCTGCCAGTCACAGCATGGACCTCTTTGCTGAAGCATAACTCCACAGAGTATAGTTTCAAGGCATTCATCGATTTGTTCTACCACTCAGTGTTAAGCATGTTGAAAGGTAGGCCCGAGCCTCGAATAAATGATGAAGTCCAGAGAATCTTGCATCTCTCAGACAACACAAAGACCGGGGATTGATACCTGTATCAAAACCACACCGAGATTAGAGTATTTGGGTGCGAGTTGGCACCCTACAAGCTGCCAAAGTATGTGCCAGTAAGAATCTTTGCGTTAGATTATATAATATATATCATGAATTCAGATGACATCCATTTTGTATCCCTGAAGAAAAAGCAACAACTTAGAATCAAGGGGCAGATTGGCTCCTTCATCTACAACAGTCAAGGTGCCGAGGAAGAAGCTGACAGGATGTTGAAAGAAATGAAGTTCTTTATGAGTTTCCCATGGCACTATGATCCATGCAAGATCATTTCAGAAATGCAGGTGAAAAATAAAAACATCCCGTATGTTCATGAGTCCAAGCCTGAGATTGAAAAAATCGCCAATCAGACAGTGTGGGTGCTTGAAACCTTGATCGAAGTGGAACAGCAGGTTCCCCCGACCACTATGCCACCAACTACTAAACCACAGGTCCCTAAGGAGAAAATTCCTCAACAAGAGTTATCTCCGCCTGTCACAGAGGTATTGTCTGAAGAATTCCAGTTGCACACTAAGAGGCCTAAGACAACCACAATTCCTGGCCCTATGGGGGAGAAAGAAGCCCCGCCTACCACAGTGGTCAAATATGTCATTCCACCCTTCAACACAAGCCTATATAAGGACATCACCCCAGTAGTTCCAAAGAAATCCTCAGATTCCCCACTGGACACTCAGCCGGGCAAGACTGGGCCCAAGTTGAGCATTTTCGAGAAGTACAAGCTGATTAAGAAAAAGAATCAGACCCCTACCAGCAGTACCTATGGTCAGTTTCAGAAGTAGACATCGACTGCACAACATAGGATACTATCTTCATTTGACACAGAAAAGGGCAGGATGCACATGGCCTTCCTCCAGGCATAGGTACCAGACCCCAAGGTGATTACAGACTACAAGAGGGCCACCTTCGAATTCCAGACGAAGGACGTGCACCCAACAGATCAGATGGATTTGCACAAATAGACAGGGGAGATGGTATTCCATACATTGGCGCATGCTTCTGCTTCAACAACCAAATTGCAGGTGTCGCTCAACAATAATCAAACGCATCTCAAGCTGGAGAAGATATCATCCTTTGCAAAGGACAATAGAATCAAGACGTTGGAGGAGTTGGTCCTCAAGATCGGCTATGATCCTTCGAATGTCAAAGCTACGGAGGAAATGATAAAGAAGAAGAATGCAGACATCTCCTCCTTGAGGAAACAACTGAAACTCCCGCCCACAGAAGACTCACAGGCGAAGGATATAACAGAGAAAGAAGGCGAGAAGGATGAAATGCTCAAGATGCTCATGGAGTAGAATGCATAGCTCAAAGAAATGGAAGCTGATATGGAGAGATTATTAAAAGAAAAGGAGCATATGAAGCCAATGAAATTCATTCCATTGAGTTCCATTTCAATTTCAAGAGCAAGCACAACAGCAGTGACAACAATCCCTTCCGCAACTCCATTGACATCACAAGAAGGAACATCAGACCTCGCCAAATCCATGGAAAAGATGAACCTGCAGGAGATAGAGATCATCAGGCTGAAAAAGGAAGTTGAGAACCTCTAGGAACTCAAAACTTCCTTCCAGACCAGTCTCTCCAAAGAAAAGAAGGTAACAGAACAACTCAAGCAGGAGTTACAGCAGCTCCGAAAGCAAACAATGGCAGGGAAGACTTTGGCTGAGGTCAAAGAGAATGTATGGACATACATCACAAAGTCCATAAATGAAATATGGCCCATGATCCAAATTATGTTTGAGCAGAATGAGTTGGTCCAGAGGAGGAAACAGGCCATTGAGAAGATCAGAGTAGAATTGGGAGATAGACCAACTCAGGCAAATGATATCATCAAATTCCTCAATTCTAAGACCATAGAAGAACTAGAAGAGCTGAAGATAGAAGACAGAATAGAGACCATCCTTGAGGTCAAAAGAGTTTTGACCAAGAGAGGATTAATGCTTCAACTGGAAGAAAAAGTTCATATCATGGAACAGGGAGTACAAAGGTTCTTCAATAAGATTGAGGCTCTCCAAAAGAAAGGTTTACTTGGTCTGAAGGTTATTAATGATAAACTGATGACACTTCCCGATTACAAGAAGAGATTGGCTGAGGTGTCAAAGGACAATTCAAAGTTTGCAGGCATACAAGGGAGCATCACCGGCAAGGCATTCCTAGATGCCCTTATGTTGGACATCAGTATCCAACATGAGATTTGATACATATTCCTCACTAAGCCTACATTCGCCAAGTATACAGAAATGGACGAAGTGTATCGAAGAATGCTCAAAGTCACTGTGCCTAGTCATCTCCGATGGGAGGAACTCTGCGATCTGCTCGATTAGTATATGAGCTATCCAGGACCAATCACCTATCCAGTCAGATGAGGTCGTGCAAAGGCTTCATCAATTATCTACCCAGAAATTCAGCGTGCAGTTTCACCAAGTCATCAAGCAGTTTTGAAATTTAGGAGATTTGTTAAATTAGTTAGGTTAAAATAGAATTAGCACGTCCTGATTTAGTTATGACAGGAACGGTTGTAATTTGAGTTATAAATACTTCACCTTTCGAGGTATTGAGGGTTGTTGATCTTCACACCCTGACGCTATCAGACTGTAATCTTTTTGAAGAGATCTTCCATTAATAAAAAGGAGGCACTTTACAGGATTCTTGCGTGTGTTCGCTGGTGATGTTTACTCTCTAAGTTGAATGTTATTCTTGCTTTGTGATCATCTTGTTTTCTAAGTCTAATATTTAAGAGTAAAAAATGTTGTAGGATTTATCTTGGATACCCTGTTTCCGACTCGAAAGATTTTAGTGTTTATCTTCTGGTGTTTTCAATTAAGAAATTCTTAATTGCTTCTTAGTTGAATTTATCTTTCTCATCTTTCTTCTGTCCATCATCTAAGCTACTAAAAGATCTAGTGAGTATATTATCTCTCCCTGTGGAAGTCTTCCTTCAAGTTTTGGGTTGTATTTCATTTTTATTAAACACAAACCCCATAGCCCAATGGATGTGTAGACCGTCTCAACCAATTCAAAAAAAACTTTGACAACAAAACCTACCTATATCTTTACCTAACCTAATATCTAAATTGAAAACATAGATAAATCATATAGAGAGATCCCTCTCTGAAGCTGGAAGGGCTAGATCCCAGCTTTAAAAGTGGTTGGATAAAGTTACCTTTGTAGATTTCTTCTGTTTCAACCTTTAGGAAATTTACCAAGTGCTAACACCTCCAATCCAAGACCAGGAGGATAAAACTCAACAGGAACACTCCCAAACTTCAGACTTCGGGAAACTCCAATAGAAGGCAATAAAACATAATGAGATGAAGGGGTTGGAGTTCTTATAGGATAATGAAAATCATCATAAATACTTGGTTTAGTAGTAGAAGTACCTCCTCTAAAGGCCTTTCCCTTTCTGATAATCTTCTCTGGGTCGGTTTCAGGTGTCACCAAAGGCAGCTATGGATTAGACCTTGTATGTCTGCCTCTAGAAGCCACGGTTGAAATAATGGAGTTGGTTGTGGGTTTGCATGAATGAAGTCACCCCAGTTGAGTCGCCAGGTTTAGAATAAAAATCTTGGATGGATCTGATGCCTAATGCACCTTCAGAATCAGAGGCTCAATGTCGTTCAATCTCGGGGAAAATATTCAACTTCGTCCCCGGCAACGATGTCAGGAATGTTGGTGCTAGAAGTCACTCCTGGATTGTGGAAAGAGTAAGCTTGATACCCATCAGTTTCATATGTCAAAATAATTGAATTAAGGTGGTCGAATGGATGCAGATCCAAGAGAATATCGTTTTAACTCAGAAAACTGGGCCTGATATGCATGAGCAAGTGAGGTCCTGATATAACTTCCATCAGTGAGGGCTCGACTGGATGTTCCAATTTCGAGCATCACAATACTATTGTAACATCTTGAATGGATCCTCCAATTCCAAGCTATTAAGTGTAAGAGGGAAATGTATCATAGGAAACTGACTAAAACTAGTGGAAGTGTTATAGTGATCCAACATATATCATCTACAACATCATGACCCTTGACTATATCCTCCAGTTCCGAGTGTCTTAATACAGTGTTTACAGAGATGGAAAGAAGCTGACTTTCATTAAACAAAAAGTCTCGAATACAAATTCATATCCAGGAAGCCAATAATTCATCAAAACTTTATATTCGGGAGCCTATCTCAACCATTGACCCTAACAAAAATGGAAAAAATGCCTCTAAATACTAGGAGCTAGATCCATCACTGAAGGCATGATCATATCATGAGTTCAATGCTTCACGTAGGTAAGCTTCCGTATCAGGCTGTGCATGCAGACGTCGGTCAGACTGCCCATGCAGTCAACTATCAGACGTAATCTTTGTCAGGCTAGACTGAAAATCACTCTCTGCGCTTTGTCTCTTTTTCTGGCCTTCTATTTATTGAAGGAGACGAAGTTCAACCACTGTCAACCACCTTAATAACTATTTTCTCGAGATTGGGTAAGGCCCGGTCAACTCTGCTCCTTGGACAACATGAAGGCCTTTGCTTGGCCACTGCTGCTTAGTTGGATTTCTATGAGGAGTTTGGCCTACGAACGTGGATGACGATCTGATGGGAAGGGCGATGGAACCAACAATGTGGAGGCGAGACGAGGGGTGCTGAGGTGGAAGCACCAAGTGGTAGAGAACAGGGGATATGACACTAGACGAGGAGTGCCACAGGAATATGGATAAGACACAGGTGAAAGTGTCATGGAGCACGGGGGCACAGATGTTGGGAAATAAGAGGGATGAAGGAAATGGGGCATGACACCTAGGAGAGTGGAGGATAGGTGTGTGGTGGTGAAAGGTATGAAGGAAGCATGAGATGAGACAGGGGAATAGGAAAGGCATAGTGGGGGACACTTGTCACCAGGAGGCGAAGGTGGTAAGAGGAGGAGGAAGAAGTAAGGGGATTTGGGTGGACCCACACAAAACTACCCATATCAGACCCCCCATTAAAGGCATAATGACAAGGGGGTCTGAAATGAGACCTCAGCCATCAATCTGTGCACTTAAATCCAAATCGTTGAAACTTGCGAGCCCTCACATCAGACCCCCCCCCCACCCATTAAAGGAAGAATGATGGGGGGGGTCCGTAAATGG
>ML817902.1:121509-149197 GCA_009831015.1 Picea engelmannii
CCCCCCCTTCGTTAAAGAAAGAACAGTAAGGGGGGTCTGGAATTGAATCTTGGCCATGGATTTGAGCGCGCATGTCTTAGTCGTCCATATCTACGTGCCTCATAGTAGAAGGCGCTCATGCACTCCTAAACTTAGGATAAGTGGGTTTTCCAACCCGCTCTTTCCATTCTTTTCACCAAAAGACCCCATTACATGATTATGTGATAATAGTGTTAAGTTGTGATTGCATCTCATACCCCTGCTTGCATTATTGAGCCTATAGCCAATTCTCTCTTTGTGTTATTCAATAGTTTTTCATCCACAACCAAGCAGAGCCTTGTTTATATCCTTCACAATTTGACACCCGATACCTAGGAGGGGACATCCCCCGAGTGCCCATCTCCCTCATGCACTTCCCTACATTGAGCATAGGTACGTTCCACTACCAGAACTAGTTTTTCTTACTTGCGACACTCGTTTCCTCCTCTGTATCATAACATTATTTTGTTATGAAAAAACAAAATAAGACTGACGGGAAGGGAGTACTATATTATATTTGGCAGTAGTCGTGTCGCCTTTGAACATAGCACAAAGGTTTTGAGTCCATTCCTCATAATTTTGTGATTAGCATGACCTTAGGAAGCTAAAATCGTTACAGAGCCTTCTCTACCGACTGGTTACTTTTCCAGACCCTACAGAGAACTTCATTGATGTCTCCTGCATCTCATGGTTTTATCTTTGGGTATATGCTGCCAGAGTTCACCATATGTCTCATGCTCTTATTCAAAGGAAGTCTATCAAACTGTGTCGGCCACTCCTTAGAACTCTTGACTTTGCATGTCGATCATACCCTCAGTTTGTCTCAGAATCACATGATACTTTAGTCCTATCATGCACCCTGGTCCTACTTTCATCAGTTGTAGGTAACCTTGAATCCAACAATCGACATTTCATCATTGGTCATTGACTGGGTGGTTTCCCTTATGTTCGACAATAAGACATCTATTCACACATTTGGATTCGTGTAGTGTATTGGAGACCATTATCCTTATTGGTGGTCTCCTCGCCTTTGTCGACAATTTTCATCATTGGCTTCTATTCAGAGGGTCTTTTTCATGTACCATTTTCACTTGGCACATGCTAAAGACGCACAGGGTCATTGGTTCGTGAACTTGTTCTTCATCCGATTCCCACCAAATCATGAAGCTCCTACTTTGTACCTCATGCTGACTGATGAGAGATGCCTTAATTCTCCCCTTTCAGCGGGTCTCTTTCCATCAACATTAGCTCATTATCTGGAAATGCGATCTCGATTCTTATGAGTACCTTGAGGTTTGAAGTCTGTTGAGCCACTAAATTGACATCCCCACTACCCTATTATACTCCTCATCTATACCTTTTTGACTTACCTAAGCTTGGATAAATGACAAAGAACACTACCATTAGACATTGATGAGGTCATAAGGTAAAGTATAATTAATCCATGCATTTTTGTGGTTTATTGAGATAGGAGACTAAATGTTTCATGTGCTAATGTTTTAATTTGCCATGTGTAACCTTTGACCTCTAGATGGGTCCAGCCTTTCTGTACCATCTCAACCATCCGATACTTATGCGCCAGATTTCCACTATCTGAATCCTGTACCAAGTGCACCTTCCATTCAAATCCGGTACCGAACCATTAACTATCGCGATCCAGTACCAACCACTTGTGCACTATTCTGATCTGGTACCATTTAATGAATCTCACTTGTCACGATCCAATGCCAATATAGGAAGCAAAATATACCAAGTTTATCTCGAGATCGTACCAAAGATAATTGTTGGATGTTTGCTGAATAATTAAAGTTGTAGAAAGGTTATGATAAGCTTGTTTGTTTATTGCTTCATCCTCATACACTTCGTGTCATGAGGATGAATCTTAATATATGTAACTGAATATATAAATTTGACAATTGACTGATTTTCTAAAGATTTCACCTCCTTGTGTTTCACGACTAAGACTGTTTAAATAGTCATGAAAAGGATGGTGGAGGTAGTAGAGAGTTAGCATAACACAGTATGTGAGGCAGTGTTACATATTGCATAATAGATTTTGAGTTGAAGTTTAATAGAAGGATGTCATTTATTTCTAGGTCTTGATCATTTATGAATGAAAGTGAGTTGAGTTGTTAGCATAGTTTAATTCTATGTTTTGAAATTTGAGTAAGAGGAATGCGTGGATTGAAATAAAGCTCACTGTAGACTCCAGTCGCTGACCTGTTGAATCAGCAAGGGCCCACCACCCAACAAAGGTCAACATCCTTATAGATTAGTGCTAGTAGTTTATTTCAATAGTATAGATGTTAGACTAGTTGAAGCTTTGATCCTTTCAGAGGATAGCAGTATAGTTCAGTTTAGGTTTCGATTGTTTAGAGATCTTTACTTACTCTGTTTTGCATATGCTCTGTTTCTTTTTTTATGAATTTGATTTTGTTTCATGGAAATAAATGTTGGCAGTAGTAGTCAGACATAATTGATGGAGAACTAGTGAAGTTTACAACAACACATTGTGAACCACAACATACTCAGTATATTGACTATTGAACTACCCATACTATGTCTCGATGATTGATGAGTGATGATTGATGTGTGATTTCACTTTCAGAAGAATGATTGCATAGTTATCTTTCTGGGTCAGATAGCGGAGTTGATCTGTCAAAAGAACTCCATCTCATACTTGCATGTTCCATAATGGAGTAGATAACCTCTCTGTGAAAGACAACCATGTTTAAAATGCAACAAACAGAAGATGAAAGCCCTAAAGACTACTTAGAAAGGTTCTTATACAACCACCAGAAATCAAAATTATTCATCATAGACCTAGCTGTAGTAAGAACCGTATTTTTGAATGGTATTAGAGATGACTGCATAGAAGTTTTAAATCTGTTAAGTTCAGGAGATGTGCACCAAAATCCTTTTGCAGATATTGCAGATTACTATAGAAGATACTCAAGAGGACAAGCTAAAACGGGCAAAGCACCAAGAGATTCTTTTAGAAGAAATACAAGACAAAGCTCAAGAAATGTCACCAGAATTGAGTTAGGAAACTTATTAGAGAACTTTAAAACAAACATCTTGAGCATAATCAATAACCAATTAGATACCCTAAAACTGAAAAAGAAACAAGAAGAAGAGATTGTTTTAGCAATCTTCTGTCCTAGATGCTGAAAGAAGCATGGTGAGAAAGAATTTCCATTAAATGTCATATAAATTTGTGCCTTGTGTACACTAGAGCACCCCACATCTGAGTTTCCAACTTTTCTTGAACTACAAGCCATGTATAGGGGAGGAGGAGTCTCACAAGAACAATCATACCCTTCCAGAAGACCTTGGAGAGCACAAAAACCCAATGCATTTTATGACCCTAATGCACAGTATCAACAACAACAATGGGGTCCTCCCCCAATGACCTATCCACAATGGACAACTCAACAAGCTCAAACTTAACCTTGGCAACAAGGTTGGAGGGGGCTTGTGTATGGGAATCCATCTTACCCTACATATCCACTGTATCCTGCAAACATTTCCTAATTACTACCTGGATTTAACCCACCACAGAGGCAAGATTTACTCCCACCTCCTATACAACAACAATTTACAACCCCCTTGAACCCTAACTAGCAACAACAAGTACCTATAAATGCCAATCAACAACCACAAAACTAAGTGCCCACAACCCTCCGAGGCCAACAACAATCCCTGCCCAGCCAATCCCTAACCCCAATAATCAACCCACCCACTCTGTGCATAATACAAAAGATCAAACCTTTCCCACCTATGAAATTCAACTATGATTAGGGAAAACTGTGAATCAATCAAATCCTGGAGTAATAATTCAGGAAGAAAATGATAATCATTCTGAGGAAGAAAACACTCAAACCACCCCTATAGAAGAAGAGACTTCCCCTCCTATTACAATCACTTCTCAGTTTGTACGAGTACCTCAACAAGTTAATCTTCCACCCTACTCCAAAAGACTATTAGTGAAGAAACTTGACCCACCCTTGCACAAAGATAGAGAGGATGAATTACAAAATGTATGTATAAAAATACCTCTGTTGCAAGACATTAAGGATATCCCCATATATACCAATATCATAAGGGATATTTTCCTTAAGAAACCAGGAAGGAAGAAGAAGGAACCTCCCCTTGTTCAGGTGGTGGGGAAATTATCTGAATTTATTTCTAAAATGCCATACAAATCTAATGACCCTGGGAACCCAGTAGTCACTGTTGGCATTAATGGTATTTCTTTACCAAACAAACTCATTGATTTGGGTGCAACAATTAATGTAATGCCTTTTGACACTATGAAAAATATCCAAATCAACCAGTTAAGACCAACCCAAACCATGATAGAGTTGGCAGATAAGTCAGTCATTAGCCTTGTAGGAAGTCTATATGATGTCACAGTCACTCTAGCTTCTTGGGAATATCCAGTAGACTTTCTAGTCATCTATTCCAAATCATCCTCTAAACCAAGACACACTGTGTTCCTTGGCCATCCTTTTCTGGCCACAGTATATGCCTTTATCAGTTGTCGGTCTGGTGAGATGATTATATCCAATGGTACACATAGCCAAAATCTTGTCCTCTTCCTTCCTGCCCAACCGACACAGGAGATACTTGTTTAGTTAGAAAACCCTTATGGAGAAGAAGATTGCATCGGACCCCTATTAACACTTGAACAGGTAAAAGGAATGCAAGAACAATCAGATGAACAAGTCTTAAGTTTATTTTTGGCTGATACAAATTGTATTGAATACCCGAGGTCTTTTGTAGAGTTGTCACACATTTTCAGTTCCAAATTTCAACAAACTTGGCACCCTAATATCACTCAATTATATACTTTATCACCAGCTCCCTTAGAGAAGGAAGAAAGTATTGAACTTGTTGATATTATCCCAGGAAAACCTTTGTATATGAACTCTTGTTTGGAACCAGAACAAAAGACACAAGTAATTGAAATGTTCCAAAGACAATTTGATGCCTTTGCATGGGATTATGCAAACATGAAAGGCATTCACCCTGAAACATGCACACATCATATCTACACTAATAACCAAATCAGACCAATTAGACAACCTTAGTGAAGGATGAATCCATCCCTTAAAGATATTGTAAAAGAGGAATTGCAAAAGCTCCTTCAATCAAATCTCATATACCCCATTTCAGATAGTTAACGGGTGTCTCCACTTGTCATAGTTCCCAAGAAAAATGGTAAGTGGAGAATATGTGTAGACTTCAGGGAGTTGAACAAAGCTACCCATAGGGATTATTTTCCCTTACCATTTATTGATCAGGTGTTGGATAACTTACCCAGAAAGAAGTATCTTTTGTTCCTAGATGGGTTTAGTGGTTATAACCAAATACAAATAGCACCCGAAGACCAGGAGAAGACCACTTTCACTTGCCCATGGGGAACCTATGCTTATAGGGTTCTTCCTTTTGGACTTTGCAATGCCCCAACCACTTTTCAAAAGGATGTCCTAGCCATTTTCTTTGACTTGAAAACTGATTGCGTGGAAGTCTACATGGATGACTTTATAGTCCATGGAAAAGACTTCCAGGAAGCTTTGACCAGCCAAAGATGATGCTCACTGAAGGTATTGTTTTGGGACATCACATCTCTGGTTCTGGAATGAGAGTTGATCTAGAAAAGATTCATATTATCACTCAAATCAGAATACCTTCCTCACAAAAGGAAGTTCATAACTTTTTAGGGCATGCTGGCTACTATAGAAGATTCATTCTGAATTTTACAAGCCTAGCTACCCCTTTATTCAAGTTATTATCTAAAGAATCCGAATTTAAGTGGGATGATAAATGCCAAATATATTTTGAGATTCTAAAAAAGAAATTGTGAACTACCCCTATATTAAGAGGACCAAATTGGTCCCTTCCTTTTCATATTTGTACCAATGCCTCAGACACAGCCCTTGGGGCAGTTCTTGGACAAAGGGAAAATCAAATGCCTTGTGCTATTTACTTTGTCAGTAAAAATATGTCTTCAGCTGAAGTTAATTATATGGTCAGATAAAAAGAATTGCTAGTTTTGGTCCATGCTATCAATAAATTTAGACACTATATTACAGGATATCAAGCTTTTGTACACACTGATCATTCAACCATCAAATTCTTAATGAACAAACCTGTAACAAATCCTAGAGTTACAAGATGGCAGTTATTATTACAAGAGTTCAATATCAACATTATTGATAGACCTGGTAAGGATAATCTTGTGGCTGATTTCTTATCTAGAATGATTCATCTGGGAGATAACACACCAGCAGAAGATAAATTTCTTGATGAAAATTTGTTTGTTATTTCTACATTCACTCCTTGGTATGCAGATGTAGCTAACTATCTTGTGATAGGGAAGATGCCTTATAAATTGTCTCCTAGAGAAAAATAGAAAGTAATTCAGCTAAGTGCAAACTACATGTGGAACGATGATTGTCTCTACAAAACATGACCAGATTTGGTAATCATGAGATGTGTAAGGGAAGATGAAATTCATGATATTTTGCAAGCCTTCCATGATGGTCCTTGTGGAGGACACTTCGCAGACAAGAGGACCGCTTATAAAATTCTGCAATCTAGTTATTATTGGCCTCATATTTTCAAAGATGCTAAAACCTATGTATCCAATTGTGATGAATGCCAAGGAATGGGTAAGCCTACTCCACGAGACCAAATTCCACTTCAAGCCCAAGTAGCCATTAAGCCTTTCGAGAAATGGGCATTAGATTTTGTAGGACCCACTAACCCTGCATCTAAAAAGAAAAAGTAAATACTTATATGTACTGACTATGTGACTAAGTGGGTTGAAGCAAAAAATTTACCAGCTGCAAGTGAACAATCAGTGGTAGATTTCCTTTTTAATGACATCTTTACTAGATTTGGTGTACCTCGAGAAATTGTGACTGATCATGGAACTCAATTTACCTCTAATCTAGTCAAAGCTGTTACAGAGCAATACCAAATTAAACACGAGAAATCTACACCCTACCATCCACAGGAAAATGGACAAGTAGAATCTACCAACAAAGTTATTGAGTACATTCTTACCAAAACAGTACAACTACACCACAAGGACTGGGGTGACAGATTACTATAAGCCTTATGGGCTTATAGAATCACCTGGAGGAATACAACATGACATATAGCCTATGAGTTGATGTATGGGAAGCAAGTACTTCTCCCCATAGAATTCCAGATCAAAACCTTTAGGACTGCAGTACAAGTTGGCATGAACTTGGATGAAGCCCAACAACAAAGACTCTTACAGCTTAATGAGTTGGACGAAATCAAGTAGGAAGCACTTCAAAGAACCACCCTCATTCAAGATTAGAGAACAAAATGGCATGACAAGTATCTCAAAAAGAAAAATTTTCAACAAGGAGATTGGGCCCTATTGTATGACAACAGATTCAAGAACTTCAAAGGTAAGTTAACTACTCGTTGGATGGGACCTTGCAAAATTGACACTATCTATGATAATGGTTCAATCAGGATAAAGACAATTGATGAACAACAGACACCACTACTTGTGAATGGTCACTGGTTGAGAATTTATAACAAACCCATATCAAAAGAGGAATTTTTGACTCGTATACTATAGAATTCAGATATACAGGTGATCAGTAAGGAAGGAGACCTTCCTACTGATCCACATTGATTAATTGGTTTATTTTAAAACTTTTTTACATAGGTGTGGATTGTGTTATGTTAATAAGTTGAAGGTAACAAGGGATTCTTAACTCATTTTGTTTTAATTTCACATTTTATCTTTGTAAGTAGATTTCTATAATTTATTTGATCCTTCAAGAACTTTCTAAACATCAGTTTGTAGGCATCAACAATATCCTATGTTGGTCTGGTACCTGAAGTCTATCCTTATATGGTACTATCAGGACACATCACCTAATTTACAAGGAATGCTACGTATATTTCAAAATTTTATGTCAATTAATATGAAGTATGAAGCCATGCAACAACCACTTAAGCTGGAACCAAGAAGCCAAATGCAACATCAAATGGAAACCCTTATGAAGAAATAATTTCTTTTGGTTCTGTTGCTGACTAAAGGGAAGTATCTTTAATTTCTTTTGGTTCTGTTGCTAGCTAAAAGGAAGAATTTCTTTTGGTTCTGTTGCTAGCTAAAAGGAAGAATTTTTAATTTCTTTTGTTTCTGTTGCTAGCTAAAAGGAAGTATTTTAATTTCTTTTGGTTGACAAAGAAGACATAATATTTATCTATGATTTTTAAAAGAACCATGCTTAATCTGCTTCAAAGTCTAGAGGTTGCCTTTATCCAGTATTTCAGCATGATTAAAGGGATAAAAAATATATTAGCCTACAAGTAACTATCTCTCCCTAACTAGACTTCAATAGTATTCATTAGATTATCTTTCCTAAAGAGTAACATATGAGTATATGAACACTCTGTGTCATGGGCACACTAGGAAATTTTTTATGGAAGAGGATGTATCAGTACCCTAAGGTAACTTTAGTTCATTCTCTGATGGACAAACTCAGACAAAATTATACATCTGGATGCAATGTGCAATGCATAAGTTTATTTTTCCTTCAGACAAATATTTAAAGACATCCAAATAAGAGAATATACCTTCCAACCCAATACCATCCCAGCCTGTAAAAATGTTTTCAGATGAGCCTCCCTTGTCACCATGCAAAAGAACTCTTTAATAAAAATTGAAATAGGTGACTATGGACAAGAAGCCTCTAATGGAAAAAGGGTTTAAGAGACTAACCCATCGGGATATTGAACAGGTCTGCTAGCAGTGGGTACCAGTCTGTGGTATGACTAGGAAAACCCATCAAGGTACTGAACAGGCATGTTGGCAATGGGGAATTCTTCCTGGGGAAGGGATGTTTCTCACTAATTATCACAACTACCCCACCAAAGTACTGAACAGGATTGTTGGCAGTGGGTTCTGGTTGAGAAATGTCTCATCTATACTTGTCTAGTTGAAAAATTCACTTTTGTCATCTAAAAGATAAACACTACAAGCAAAGCTCATTGTTAACATTTATGAGATACAACTCCAGATTAATAAAAAAAGATAATTATTACAAGAAAATGTCCATTTGAGAATTACCCTAAGTCAACCTTACTAGTCTGACATCTAAAGCATACATTACCTAAGAAGGAAACTTCTTAAGAGTGGAGCCCTAACTAGGGAGTCTCATCTACTTATACTGTGAAATTTATCCATAACATCTAATGATAGTAAATCTCCGAAGCAAGTTAGGTTGGATCTGTTCTTCCGACAAAAATATAAACACCTCCCTGTCTTCACTGTTGAATGCTACCCTTGTCAATAAGTAATCAAAAGAAAGGCAATTTCAAAATTGTTAGGCATATGATCATATGCTCAGTGGTAAATGTACTTTTGGAATTTGATTTGGTTTTTTTTCTCTTATCATTTTTCTTCCATTATGATATAGGATGTTAGATCTTATTGCATAAGGATATGCAACGTCCTCGGCATGGGGGAGGGTCAAAGAGATCTTTTTAGATTTTTTTTTTCAGACTCACACCTCATCTTCAGAAACAAACAGGTTCACCCTACAACACTACAAAAATAGACACAAAATAATACAAGCACATAATAAAGAAGTCTCATGAAGTACAAGAAATTCTAGTACCAAGCTTCCAGAAAACTCCAGCCTAAAAAGATGAAATCTGACAATCTGCAAGCTTCAAATACAAAGGCAGTCACATATTCTATGGGTATTCATTATACAATGGTAAAAACAAAGGTAACATGGTATTATATAGTTTCCTTTGCTTATAAAACTACAAGAGGTATGAAAACGTATACTAGATCTTATGACCTTAATATTAAAATCATGCACCTAACTATCACTTCCCTCATACCCATATGCCTAACCTTAATCAATCCTCTCAACACATAAGCACTAGAAAATGATTGAAGGTAAAATCACGTCAAAAGAGTGAATATGGAGCATGTCTAGTAATGATGAGCCACGAACGTACTTCATCCTTAAGAAATCATGAACGTATCTCGTGTCATAAGCCACAATTCAACATCAAAATTTACCACTCAGAAGTCCAATCACCTAACAACAATAATGCTTTGACACCCAACGTTATGCCCACATCATTGCACTAACAATCAGAAATGAAATGGCTTATTTGGGTGGTGAAGCCATCTAGATAATCCTCATCTTGTCCTAATTGTCCTTTACGACATCTTTACTTAAATTCACCATCTGAATTAGTGATGCCATCACCATAGTTTTTATGTTGTTACCAACTTTTCTCCAGTTCCAAGCTTACTCCTCCCTGCGATCTCTGGTACCAAAACCTTACCCTCATTAGCTGACTAAATCCTTGCGCTATAGCCTGATTTTTTTTCTCACAATTTATAAAGATGGTTGTAAGTAGACATGAACCGGTCTTCTAGATTTATAGAGAGATCGAGGAGTTCCAACTGTGTAGAGAAAAGTATGCTAGAGCAGGATGGATTCCATTTTTGGAGAAATTCATAGGCTGTCATGAGAAGGTATCTCACACATTTATTCAGGGTTACGATGGAGAGATTGCACACATATGCAATCTGCAACTAATAATCAATGAAGCAACCTTAAGGGAAGCCACAATATTACCTAACAGAGGAGCCAAGTATTTCAAAGGAGTAGGAATCAACAAGGAAATGTGCCAACAATTTTTGAAAGAAGACCATCAACACCCTGATTGGAAAAAAGGGATTCCTAGGAACTATATCAAGGAAGAATATCATCCAATTCTTTCTAGTCTTCAATGATTCCCCACTTGTGAGGGTAGGTATGTTGTAACCTTCATATATCATCTTAGGCTTCTATTACACTTTGAAGGAGGCCCTGAAATTGATTTCCCATATTTTTTTATGGATGAGCCTAAACAAGATGGTAAGAGGTGTCAAATCCCTATCCAAAACTGAGAAGACTAGAATTTACCATCAAGGTCTTATTAAGATGTTAGTTATACATGAAATCAGGAAGCAAAGGATTAGTTGGAAAATCCTCATCACTCAAAACCTTCCCACAAAAAACAAATTGTTGAAGGAAAATCTCCCTGCGGACAGGTAGATCTCCTTAAAGAGCTAGACTCTTAACTCTAAGACAGAAAGTTATTATCATGGTCACTGACTTCCTTTTAGCTCTACAAAAACTAATGCATGAAGAGGAAGGAGGAAAGATGTACCTTTTACCGGTGTTTGTCCCTGCATGCTCCGAGTTGAAGTCCAATCTTGAGCTCCTCGATAAGACCTGTAGACAAAAAAAGTACAACCACTTCCTATTCTATCGAGATTAATTTGAAGTGGACCTATCTACTTAGAGACAAATTCATGTAATGTCAAACACAAATTAGAAAGAAACAGGCCAAGCATATTATATTAATGAGGACAAAACGTTACTTACAACCATAGATGGAATGTAGCAGTTTCGTCAAGTTCTCCTTGTCTAACCCTTTCTCAAAAGCTCCACGATCGGAATGACGATAGCTTCCCTGATTAGCCTCCACTTCACTATGTGTTTCCTATGAGATCATAGGTTTCATGCTTCTCATCCCTTCTCCAAATATCACTTATGAGATCATAAGTTTGGTATGATTCTTCATCCAGCTCCCCCTTTCACCATGAGAAAGCTTCCTTATATAGCCTTGGAGAGGCTCAACCACTTGAGATATCATTGGGGTGAGTTGAGGATTTTCCTCCTTGAGTTAGGGATCTTCCCTAAGATCATGGCTGGACTAGGGGTTCGAATCCAACAACCTTCCAAGATTGAAAAGATATTTCCCCCATTCTCCTCAACAAACCAACTACTGCCTAGAATAGGTAGCACTCCCTCAAAAGGGCCATCAGAGCGTTATAGTGCTCCCCAGTAGGCTTTAGGGGGGTTCCAACACTCCCAAAAGTAGTATCGCTCCTCCAAAAAGGTAGAGGTAGTGTTATAATGCTCCCATATAGTGTATAGGGGGGCGCCAACACTCCTGAGAGAGGTATAGGGGAGCGCTCTCCTCCAAAAACTCATTTTTTTGGGTTCTTTCAGATGGAAAAAGGTTCATAAGCCCAGTTAATCATTTCTCCTCTTCAAAATCAAGTATTTTATGTGTGTCAAGTGGCCTTCTCATGTCATTATAGGCACGACATAGGCATCATGGCAGTATTCTTTCCTTGACACTTGCGATTCTTGCGACGCTTGTAATGACGACACTTGTGACACTATCGAAGTGAGTAATTTCGATGTGTAATAGATTGCCCCCCAAATTATGAAGTTAGAAGATAGGAACTGATAACTGAAATGCTTTGTAGACTTTCAAGCAAGGTTATAAATGCAGAGAACCTGACAGAAGTTGCACACAAACATCCAACAAATATTATGACATGTTTCAAACCCAAAGCAGGCATACCTCTGCTTGGGTGATCAAGACTTGCAAGATATGGCCGCCATAAAATACACTGCGGATCCATAATTGTATTGATAAAAGGTATAGACACTGAGGATATAGTGTGGATCTACACTCTTATGACTTGAATTGATTGTAGCCATGAAGAATACACGGTGGATCTATGAGATGACAAGACATAGCCACGACCAATACAAAGTGGATCTATGTGACAGTATATGTGTCATTTTTCAAGCGAAACTCCTTCGCAACCTGTGCAAAGTACATATCAGAGTGATGACTCAACCCAGGGCCTTCTTACCGATCCCGATGAGGTACGAATCTAACCATGTGAATATATGTCCCGATGTCGAACATGGTAGAAACCACTTGATTACCGGTCAATGATGTAAACCGTTAACAAGCGCGAGGGAAATCACCATTAATGTCAATGATTCCCAAGGTACTCTAGTACATTCCAATGAATGTGAATGGATGAGCTAAATTCGAACATTCGTGGAATCGTCCAATCAGAGGTCAATGATGTAAACCCACTGTCGAACATGAGGAGGCTTGCCATTGAGGCATGCAGGTCCCAAAGTACTAATTGGTTTCTAAGTCTAGTCCCTAGATAATGTGTTGAAGTCGACAGGAATAGACTCGTCGAAGGAGGGCCTTGATGTATCCCCCATCAACGACACGAAACAGACACAGAGATGTAATTGGTAGATCAAATGAACATGGATTGACATAGGTATTGAGACAAGATATTTGTGATGGATGACTCTCGAGGTGGATACTTCCCTTGAACACTGAGGCACAACAACAGAAACGTGACATGGAACAAAACTTGATGAGGCAGTGGATGATATGACTTACGTCAGGTGACCTAGAGGAGTGAAAGAAACTCAAAGGATTGGCTCAGTGCAGAGGTTCAACAGATTATAATGCGTGAAAAAGAAAAAGTGTCGTGTTCAAGGATGACTCTAAGAGTTACTTGGTAATGTTATCAAAAAACTGCTTGGCTTGCTTCTTTCAATTTTTTCCCCCATCTATATAGACGAGTACCTATTTTTAATTTAACGAGCTCAAGGAGGATAACACATGCTCGAGATAACTCACCTTTGGTAAGTTCCTCTTCCTTTGTTTAACGAACTGGAAGAAGTAAGGGTTCAATCACGTATGGGCCTATCAATGTTTGTTTTAATGAGTCCAAAGATAGAGAACTCGAAGGTTTTTCATGATTATAGAGTCTGGAAAAACACTTAAAAGAGAACTCTCTCAGTTTCATTTTCGTAAAGTAGTCTGACGAGACCGAAAAATAGATAAACTATCTCTCAATAGACATTTTCTTCAAATACTTTAACGAGTGTGAAGAGAACAAGGTGCTCGACAATCTTTTCATCTTTAGAGAGTCTAAAAAGAACTTAAAGGTGACTCCAATGTTGTCCTTTTTCGTAATGTTAGTCTTGTGAGGCCAAAAAAGAGATAAATTATCACTCGAAAGATTCCATTTCAAACCTTTTAACGAGTGGGAAAGGAAGCAATATCACTCGACAATCTTTTCATGTTTAGAGAGTTTGAAAAGAGCTTAAAGGAGACTTCAGGGGGTTCCTTTTTCATGTATCCATACAGGTCTGAAAAAGAGATAAAAGTGTACCCAGATGCATTTTGATGTATTTTCGAGCACGAGAAAGAACAAATACTAAGCTCGGTATGCCCCCAATGTGAAAGCTAGTGGCTTAACTCCAGAAAGATCATCAAAGGCTGGAGACATTCCCTCCAAGCTTCAATTCATTCACCGGCTCTGAGGTCATCACCAATTTCTCTAGTAGATGAGAAAAAGGAGAAGGGTGGATGAAAAGAAGGTTCAAGAGATGTGACTGTTTCATTTTTAACGAGATTGACACAGGAAAAGAACTATGCTCAAGGCCTTTGTTTCATTTTTTAACGAGCTTGCCACAAAGAAGAGAAACTATGCTCGTGGTTTCGTCCGGATCATGGCTTCCAAGAGGATAATGCTCTGGAAGGGTACCATGTCAAAGGATAAAACGTTGTCATGGCCTCCAGGAGATCTTCACTGGATGGAAGATAATCACTTGGGAAGGACCACATGTTGAGGGTCGCGATAGGAGTAAGGCGATCAAGCTCCAATAATCCTATCGAAGAAATCACCATGTCCACTACCAGATCCAAATCATTGAAAGTTGAAAGCATGGGAGATGATGAAAAATCAACACCAGGAGGGGATATAGATGGTATATCCACCCGAATTTCTTCATGAGGGGGAAGAAAAGAGGATCAGTGATGGTTATTATCCTGAGGTAACTTGTCAATGCAAAACATGTCTGGAATAGATTCATCAAAAGGAAAAATTGGGGAAATACAGTCAATTGTAGACGACAAGGAACTCAACCGTGAGTGCATCGAGAAAACGTCAGGCACCAATAGATGTTGGTCATCTAACAAGGGAGAAGAGGATTGGCTAGAAACGTATGACGTTTCGGTTGGACTAAGTGGCACAGTTTCACCTAGTGCATCGAATTCCAACGGACGAGGTACAATCCAAGGGTCAGATGATTCCAAAGATTGATAAGCCATGGTCGAAATCATATCGACGATGGCAATATGATGGGCAGTCGGTGGAAGTGGTGTATGGAAGGTACCCATGAGGCTAGAATCTTTTAGTAATCCAACACCGATGCTTTCATACGTGATCGTGTGGTCTCCTAAGAAAGGAATATTGTTGGTAGCGGGAACACGAGCATCGGTCGTGCAGAAATCTAATTGATCAATAGTGAAAATTTTTCCCTGGTGAGGAAATTGTACACATCGAAAAACTGACGAGGCAACGACAGTCATAGCATAAAACCAACTTCTTCTAAGTAACAAGTTGTAATCGAGGGGAGCATTGACCACCTTGACATCAACAATAACGGTTTTGCCACCCAATTGGATGGGCAGGGACTGTAAAATCCCATGGGGATGAAAACCTCGCCCATCGAAGGCACGTAACATCGTTGGGGATTTGTTGAGTGCTAGTGATTTTAAACCTTTCCAACATGCTAAATACATGAAACAAGTTGAGTCTCCCTCATCCAGAATAGTTCGATGGATTTGTTGATTGTGAACAACAACACCAACATGGAAAGCAAGTTGGTGGGAAAGTCGAGACGCATAATTGTCCAGGTTAAACATGATATGGTTGGACGACTCAGGATCAACAATGCCAAGAGAAGCTAAGAGCGTTCTACGTTGACTGGGGCAGTGTTGTAGAACTTCTAACGCAAACATAGCACACGATGCTTGAGCCAAATCTTCAACAATGTTGTAGTTCTGGGCAGCACATGAACTAAGATTAAAGGTGGCTTTGCAGATAGTTCTCTTAGGAGGGAATAAGATAGATTCGAATGTGGGTTTCTCAATCTGAAGTGGTCTAGACGGAGGATTAACTGATGGAAGACTAACGGAGGACGATGATGGATCCGGTAAAGTACTGGCACCATTAGTGTCTTTTCCTTTGTCAGGGTTACCTGGTGTGTCATATGTCTTAGAGCGAGTGGTCAAATTGATCCCATTAAACATATAAATATGTGCATTCGATGAGGCCTCATCATTAGGATCGCTAGAACTTCCCCCGGGAGAGGGGGCTTGAGCAACCATGGATTGTTGCTGTGGAAAAGGTTGAGTATGCACAGCGGGTTGTGACTTCCCTTGGAAAAATTTGGCCACTTCATTGTGAAGTGGACAATCTCGAGTGTAGTGATCATCACCACAAATGATACATGGGAATTTCAGTTTCTGTTGTGGTTGCTTTTCGGTAGTAGGTGTTTGATTTTTGGGTTGTTCATTGTTATTTTTTGATTTATTCTTTGTCTTCTTCTTACCCGCGGACTGTTTTGAAGGGGCATATTGAACTGCATTCACCTCAGAGATCTGAGTTTGGGGGGAGGTAGAGGAGGGTGTAGTTGATTTGGAAAAAGATTGAGTTTTGACAGAACCGATAACACCATCCGCATGATATGAGGATGATGGTTTAGAAGGATGGGTATTATCTCAAGCAACATTTGGAAGTAAATCATACAAAGTACCAAATTGGGAATAAACCAAATCTAAGTACTGAGCCTGAGAAATGGATTGTTCCTCTGTGACCGCACCACCCATAGAAACATCATGAGCAATTGGGGGTAACAGTGATTTAGTAAACCATTCTGCCAATAGCATGTCAGGAATGGCTGCCTTGATCATCCTTCATCGTCGCCTCCACTCATCAATATGGTCAGAGATATGCACGGAGTTAGGTTGATGAAGGGAGGTCAAGAGTTCAGTACTCGTCTCGTAGCGAATAGGCAGTTGAAAGTGCGTGAGGAAAGACATGGCAAGGGAATTGAAATCATGAAAAGAAGCACATGGCAAGGGAATTGAAATCATGAAAAGATAAGGAACCTCAAAAGAAAAAGGGAAAGAAAGATAAGGTAACTCCATCATCATCCAGAACAGTGAGCCAAAATGATAAAGCTAGTAAACAAGCAGGTCCCTCTTCCACAGTCAATAAGATTTTTAAAAGTCAAGAATCAAAAGGTAAAACTGAATTAGTAGAGGAGACTTCAATAGTATCACTTGAGGAGAAGGGCCATAAGACAAAAACTGTGAGGAAAGAGAAGAATAACTCAGAAAATAAAAGTGAACAGTTTATAGAACAATCCCCTGTAACCATTCCACAAATAGAAAAGAAGAAAAGGAAGTATGTGAGCACCCCTAATCTAGCAGCCCCTTGTAAAAGAACCACAAGGAGCATGGAAAATAAAGGAAAAGCAGTTTTCAGTCCTCATACACATGAATATCCAATAGATCTTACCTCCCCTTTTGAAGACCTATCAATCCAGGATGACATCCCTAGCTTGAATGAGGAACAAGTCGCTATTACTTTATGTGGGATGAGGGAGGAAGTGGAGGAAAGAGAATACATCCAGCCATAAACAATGGAGTCAACAAGGACCTTAACAAAATCATAGATGAAGAAAAAGATTGGGGAGCTGCAAAAACAAAACAAGGAACTCGAACAAGAAGTGAAGGAATACCAACTATTGGACAGGTATATCAAAAAGGAAAATGAGCAACTGAAGGAAACCAACCAACAACTTCACGATGACCATGAAGAGACTTCTAACAAGCTCAAGAAGGTACTAAGACTCTTACAATACATTAGGGTCATAAAAAGGGAGTTGAAAGAAGAAGCCTTAGCCATCAACATCATTGATCCACAGAAGTAAAGAATGGAGTCTCAAATTTTGAAAAAGTTTGGGTTTGTTTCAGTTGCATGAGGACATGCAATGGTTTTAGCATGGGGGAATGTTGAAATTCTAAATTGACATCCCCACTACCGTATTATACTCCTCATATATACCTTTTTGGATTACCTAAGCTTGGATAAATGACAAAGAACCCTACCATTAGCCATTGATGAGGTCATAAGGTAAAGTATAGTTAATTCATGCATTTTTGTGGTTTATTGAGCTAGGAGACTAAATGCTTCATGTAATAATGTTTTGATTTTCCATGTGTAACCTTTGACCTCTAGATGAGTCCAGCCTTTATGTACTAGCTCAACCATCCGATACGTATGTGCCATATTTCCACTGTTCGAATCCGGTACCAAGCGCATCTTCCATTCAGATCCGGTACCAAACCATTCACTGTCACTATCCAGTACCAACCACTTGTGCACTATTTTGATCCAGTACCATTTACTAAATCTCACCTGTCACGATCTGGTACCAATATAGGAAGTAAAATATACCAAGTTTAGCTCCAGATCGTACCAAAGATAATTGTTGGATGTTTGCTGAATCATTAAAGCTCTAGCAAGGTTATGATAAGCTTGTTTGTTTATTGATTCATCCTTATACATTTCCTTTCATGAGGATGAAGCTTAAAATATGTAACCGAATATATAAATTTGACAATTGACTGATTTGCTAAAGATTTCACCTTGTTGTGTTTCACGACTAAGACTGTTTAAATAGTCACGACAAGGATGGTGGAGGTAGTAGAGAGTTAGCATAACACAGTATGTGAAGAAGTGTTACATATTGCAGAACATATTTAGAGTTGAACTTTAATAGAAGGATGTCATTTATTTCCAGGTCTTGATCATTTATGAATGAATGTGAGTTGAGTTGTTAGCATAGCTTAATTCTGTGTTTTGAAATTTGAGTAAGAGGAATGCGTGGATTGAAAAAAGTTGACTGTAGACTCCAGTCGCTGACCTGTTGAAGTAGCAAGGGCCCACTGCCCAAAAAAGGTCAACATCCTTATAGATTAGTGTTAGTAGTTGATTTCAATAGTATAGATGTTAGACTAGCTGAAGCTTTGACCCTTTTAGAGGATAGAAGTATTGTTCAGTTCATGTTTCGGTTGTTTAGAGATATTTACTTACTCTGTTTTGCATATGCTCTGTTTCTGTTTTTATGAATTTGATTTTGTTTCATGGACATGAATGTTGGCAGCACTAGTCAGACATAATTGATGGAGAACTAGTGAAGTTTACAACAACACATTGTGAACCACAACATACTCAGTATATTGACTATTGAACTACCCATACTATGTCTTGATGATTGATGTGTGATTTTCCTTTCAGAAGCATGATTGCATAGTTAGATTTCTTGGTCAGATAGCAGAGTTGATCTGTCAAAAGAACTCCATCTCATACTTGCATGTGCCATAATGGAGTAGATAACCTCGATGTGAAAGACAACCATGTTTTGTTTTTCTAGTTTGCCTTATTTTTAGCATGCATAGTCTAGAATAGTTCTATACTCATGACATTTGAATTACCTTTCTTACTGGTGTCTTGCAACTCTATTGATTATGAATCCTGGATTGATAATTAATGAGTGCATTATACAAAACATATAAGTAGCACAACACAGTCATTAGTGGCAGGCTCTCTTTCCATCGATAGTTGGGAATACATCAATGTCTCCTGATCGATGGATTCTTCAGGTGTTCGACACCGACTACTCTATTCACACTTGTAAGAACGTATTCGGTGCCTTGATACCTACTTTCATTATCGGTAGGTTGTCTCACGTTTGTTAATGGTATACATAAATGATCGGTAATCAAACGATGTCTCATTATGTTGAAGCTCAATTCCTTTATTCACATGATGTAGACTTGCACCTTTTGTGGATTGTACAGAAGACTTGAAGATATCATTATGTGGCCACAACTTTCCTAGCTGTTGCTTCTTTTTCATTGGACCAATACCTATATGACTTCAGTGATCATGGGAGATCAAATTGTAATCTATGGTACATAGATATCCTCATATTGGTTTTGAGACTGGTTTTACTGGGCCTTGTTCATGACTATGAAAACTATTGGCATGTAACCACATTTATATTTTCTTATTTTATCGTTATAGACACTTGTTCGGTATATTTTTCACATGGATATGCAGTTTATTCTTTGTAGCCATGTATGCAAAGTCAATACTTCATGTAATGATCAATTGATTTCGTTCATCTAGTTCTCTACCACTCCACTTTTAGGTTATTTATAATGTATTTCGGCCATCGCAGATACTCCTCTGACTTCACGCATTAGGGGGCATCTGTTAGAACACGATTTTCCTCACCCTATGCAATCTTGAAGAGAGGGACTTACTCCATTTCCCTATTAAGACTTACCTTCCCTGATTAATGAATCTAGAGACAAAAATAAATATTTTTCCACTTGTACACACCTTGCAAGTTATACAACATGCATATATGCTTGCTGCTCCACTACAATCCACGTACATCGCAATTTGTGCCAAAAAATAAAAGATAAATGTTAGTCTTCCATGCCATGACAAAATATATCTAATCCTTGGTCTTCCATATATTGGAAATGTTTCGACTCGACCCTTCAGTTGCATTTTGAAGGCTATAAATAAGCCAATTCCGAGCTTTGGAAAAGAGGAGAGAATTCAACTTTGAGAGAAAATGTACTCTGGAGAAATTATTACTTCATTATTGAGTCTACATCCCTTTGTCCTTTAAGTCTTAACATAGTGTTCATCTCCCAATCTCTTCCATTATTGATGGAGAACCTCTTTGTCTCCCTTATATGAGCTTGCCTTTTGTGGAGGATTGAAGTGGTGGAGGCCCAGTTGGAAGGAACTCAGTTTCTCATTTCCGAACCGTGCCTATATGGAAGTCTGTAATGTTTTCACTTCTGTGGATCATTTATTAACATAAATACTTCTTTCCCGTCCAATTGATATCTTGCAAATATATGTATTATGATCCATGGGCATGTTTGTTTTGAATATTAATGGATTATGTTATCTAATGTGCTAACCTTTTGTATTATCACTATACGCTTGCTTTGCTTGTTTATTGAGAACTTATTGCAGGTATAAAGTTTTGGGTCGAAGTGATCAACGGTGGACATCATCAAACGTTTGGATGAGGTAGGCCTCTTTCTTACCTCCTTTGCACATTATTTTATATATCATATGTTGGAATTGAGTCGATTTCTACAGTCACTCCTATCTGTTATGGTTCACCCTAGCCATAGAGAGGTTTTCCTTGTAACAGAGAGGAGAAATTTTGAAATTCAAAGTGGTGAAACCACTGTTGATTCTTCTTGCTTTGATAGAATCTTTATGATGGAGAGTAAGAATCTAGGATCAAGAGGAGAAGGTATAATTTATCATAGCTTGTACATGGTTTAGGATCAAAGATTGGATCAATTTTAATATTGAATATATTATCAACCCATGAACCGAATTCAAATTTTCGTATTAACCTGCAAATCAAATTGAATCAATGAATTTTCAAAAAAAATTAGCCAATTCGGCCAAATTTGGTAACTATGATTTACATCGAAGGAGTTTCTTAAGGGAGAAACATGGCCAAAAATCATTCATATTTGGGACTCATCGAAACATAATTCTTACCATAAATGGTTTTTCCGGCCATGCGTCATGATAATGTAAACCAATCTCCCTGAATTTCAGGAGTCATCAATGTTATGCGTTCCTTTCTCATGTTTTAAGAAATCCTCCCACTCAAAGGAAGGGACTAGATGCCTTAGACATAATTATTTTGACATCTTGGATGATGGAGGAAGACCAAAAGGAGCAGAGGGTAAGTACCAATGATTGATCCACCAATGTGATCAATGGTGAAACTTTGATCCAATTTTTTCTTATTTCAAGTTTAAACGCACTTATTGTAAATATCCTCATAAAATTGAAACACACTTATAGCTAGTTAGAGAATCTATTTTTAACTTTGAGATGTGTGTATGTACATATAATATTGATTTCCTACTTTTGAGTGGTGTGCATCTTTAGAATAGGGTTTTGACTTGGAGATCTATTTGAACCTATATAAGGGGAATTTTCCTCATCGATCAAACTAAGCTATCTGATTTGAGCTATTATAATTGTTGGGTTTTCATGCTTACATTTTGTCTTTTTTTCAAAATAACTCTAGCAATTTCCAATTGTCTTGACGATTATATTCTTTTGTAGATTATGGTTTATCATTTTGTATAAGAGTAGTAAGATCTTGGCCTGCTCCTTTTTACTAAAGTGTTTGGTTCTTTGGAGGTCTCCCTCATAATATCTTGGCCTGCTCATTTTTACTCAAGTGTTGGGTTCTCTGGAGGTCGCCCTCCCACCCAACATGACCTCTTCCTCTTTTCTATACTCCAACCTCGCATTTTTTATGTTCTTGTGAGGTCTACCTCCCACCCCACATATCCTCTTCTTCTTTTATGTTCTTAGAGGTCTCGGGTTTTGGATTCAATTAAGGTCCTGTTGACTAACCAGGGTTGATCAAATTTTGTGTATAGTTCATTCCTATATTTCCTCCATACCTAGAAAATTTTAATATCATTGCGGGTTCCCAACACATTGCATTACTACTCCTAGGTTCTGCAACCCACATAACACTCTAGTTAACTTCTCCGACCTCCATTATACACTATTCATAATTAGAAGTTTTCCTGAAAGTGGGCATCCATTCACATCTATAGAGCACCATTCCTTTCACTTTTGCATCCCACTCTCCTGCTTGTCCATGATCCCACCATCTGATATCTTGATCATTCTGTTACCTAGCCACCCTGCCATCCTAATCATCCACTATTACATTTTTCCCACTTGTTCGGCGTCCCACTCATCCACTACCCCACGAAACTAAAACACTTTACATCATTTCTCGTTCATGTTTCCCAACCTACATTAAATTATTCTTTCCATAAATTACTACCACTCGTATGTTGTTAATAAATTTATTGATTATGAGATTCTAGAGGATACCTGCTATAAATGTTAATACGAGTTATCATTTAAATCCTCGAATTAAGAGATTTTGAGCGTGTTAAAACAAAACAAGTATTTTTCTATACTGATAAATTGAAGAAATATTTTAAGTATGTCACCTTGGCTAATATGTCAACTCAAAGGAAATAACAGTTTTGCGGAGACACAACAAATATTTTGGGACCAGAAGATTAGATATTTTAGTGGTCACAGGATTACATGTATTATTTCTCATTACCACTCCTAGAGAAGAATTTGAATAGGATTTGGACATCCAAAATTGCATCAACAGGGTGTGTGCCTCTATGTATATGACTTCAAGTAATTGATTTTATGGTATGTTGATAAGTTTGATAAGGAAAGAAGAATCATTCAAATGCAAGCGGAATCACCCATTTTCTTTAGCTCCCTCTGTATTTAAAAGAATTTTTAGACTCCCTGAACCAAACATGGTTTTCAAGAGTTTTGAAGATGAGGATTTTCTTAAGACAAAAAAGGAGGAATCAAAATTTTACAGAGCTAGCTTGAAAATCCAACAATTCTTCTTGAAGTGTTATCCAATATTCTTCTTGAAGTGTTCTCCAATATTCTTGAAGATCCAACAATTCTTCTTGAAGTGTTCATTAAAGAATACCTATAGATAAATGACAGGATTATTTGCAAGGATAACTAGACAAGAGTACACAACTACTATCCCCAAGATTCCTTTATATATATTTCATTTTTTAATTCATGAAAATGCCATTTTTGTTTGGTCAAGGATTATTTCAGGTGAATTATCCTTTCATCTTAGAAAATTTCATAAAAGTAAAATGTTGTACATGTCTTCTTATTTGATTTTCGTTGTGAATTATTGTCACGTGTTCAAGGTCCTACCCTTAGCCAATAAAGTTAACTTTAAAACTACCCTTGTACAACTCTGCTACCATGCACTCTCGAAGCAAAAAGATACATATATTTTTTATGAGGTATGCAATGCCTTTGTCTCTTCTTTCAAAAGATTAATTTATTGTCCTAATACTTCAAGGTTATCATTGGAGGCTATATATTTCTTAGCCATAAAAGGAATCTTTGAATCTATGTATTATTTTAGTATCATCAGAATTTATTGCTCACATGAAAAACCCTCATTTATATGCTACTATGTTTCTGGCATATTGTTCATAGTTGAAGTATGTAAGAAGTACAAGTTTTGGGCTCAAATTTTTAATGGAAAAAGGGAAAAATTGTTTATCCCCTTACCATGTAATATTTGGGGAAATTACCGTAAAACATATTGCTCATTTATATGAAACTTCAACCCATTTTTATTTATTTAACCTCAATAAAGCTAGTGAGATGAAGGGTTTCAACCCTAATCAACTATTCATGACCTATATGACATTAGTAGGATATAACATTACATTTTCCAAAACAATTTTGTTCATAGAAGGAGAAGGTGACAGCCAAAATATTCAAGGGTTATCTGTTGAAAAAGTGCAAGATGGTATTAAGACCATGGTCAGTACCAATGAACATCACAAACAACAAGGATGGGTTGCAAATGAAATAAGTTCACAGTCTCCTAAAATCTCAAAAAAATGTGGTTCAACCAAAGGAAAACCACAAAATCCAATCCAATGATAAAATAAGTTTTCAATTGATAATTCTGATGATGAAGGAGACTAAAGCCCTCCAAAGAGAATTGTTGATAAGTCACATACGCTCCCAATTGCTACTAAAAGAAAAAGAGATACAAACAAATAAGGGGAAGATGAAGGCATACTTGAAAATGAAATTGTTCCAGAATCTATGGAACATGATATGAATGTTGAAGAGATAGAGGTTGCAGGAGAAGAAAAGAGACTACTCGAGAGAATAAAAGATGAAAGAAAACTAGCTACCCAAACGACGATTATATTTAAAGAAGAGTCTCTTACCGTGCATATTCATATTTTAATAATAGTTTGATTTATACTTCTCTGTGTTTTTGAACGAGAATAATACTTCTTTGCGGTTTTGAAATTATATCTCTGTGGTTTTGCACAGGAATAATATTTCTCTTTGGTTTTGAATGAGAATAATACATCTTTGCGGTTTTGAAATTATATCTCTTTGGTTTTGAATGAGAATAATACTTCTCTATTGTTTTGAAGGAGATATTTTATTTCTAACATTATATAGTTGTGGTTTTGAGTGGGAATAATACTTCTCTTTGGTTTTTACATTTTTTAGCCAGAATAATCTATGTAGTTTCTTCGGAGCTTCTCTGCAGTTTTCGGAAAATATTTTTGGCTTCTTCAATCGGTTGAGCAATTGGACATGTGAAATGAGGTGAGTCACTTTTTACTTTCATTCCATTTTAATTTAAAATATATTTATAATATATTAACGTAAAGAGATTTAAATACATTTTCTTTATTTTTTATTTTAAGTTTCATAAGTAAAAGTTGATTTGAGAGATAAAGTCAATCTAAAATAATAATTGTTACATTTTTTTTTCTCTTCTTTTCAATATGGGCACTCCACCACCTATTCCAAAAACTCATCCTAATAGGGGGATGCCCCTCAAAATCACCCTAGAGGTCCTTTACAATTATATGGAATCGGTAGAAAAAAGAAGAGAACAAAGAGATGCCAAAATCCAAATAGAGTTAGAAACATTAGAAAAAAGGAGTGAAGAAAGAGACTTAAAACTCCAAATAGAGCTAGAGGCAATTATTGATAAAAAAAAAATTAAAGATACCATTCAAACTCAAATAGAGGATAGAATCTTAGGGTTGAAGAGTGAATTGCAGACAATTAAGGATATGATTCAAGAAATGGAAAAACATATACAATAAACCCAATAAGGAGGGGTTGAAGAAAATCACAACTTGAGAGACAGGATTAAAGAGCTAGAAGAAAATCTAATCAACAATTTGACCCTCAGTAATATGGAAAACAAGTTGGATATCAAACCCATCAAAGAGGAAATGAATAAGCTAATCGAATTGGACCATGAGTGTAACAAAATAGCCTTGAACCTCATAATGTTTGGTATAAAATAACAACAAGAGAAGGATACACTAGCAATAGTAAAATAAGAATTAAATAATAAATCATAAATTGATACAACTTACCTCATAGAAGCAAATAGGCTAGGAAAAATAATTGATCACAAAGATAGGTTGATCTGTGTCAAATTAATTTGTAATGACCATAAATATAACATATTTAGTAAATCTCCGAGCTTAAAAGGGTCAGGAATATTTATAAATCAAGACCTCATTCCCGGAGACCAAGATGAATTAAGGAAGGAAGTTCAAAAGGTAAAAGAAACCAAGAAAGAAGGAAAATGGAAAATAATTAGAAATCAAAAAGCCATTGTTAGGGATAGAGACAAAAAGGATAATAATAAATAGGAATTTGGGACACTCATGATCCTTTTTTGGAATTGTCATGGATTTCCATGGTGAAAAGGTCCTATGATAAGTTGGATCCCAAGTGATATTGATATTATCTATCTAGTTGAAACTTAGGAACATGAGGAGTCTAAGGTCCCTAACATACAAGGATTTGTCTTATGGTTGACATGGAACAAAAAATCCCACCGTAGAGGGATAGGAGGTATGTCTTGTTATATTAGAAAGAGAATTTCTCCTCACATTCAGATTCATAAGATTGACCCTCTCAATCAGTACATTTGGATATAAATTTCAGACACCAATTTTAAGAATATGTATATAACAATTTTCTATTTTGCACCTATTAATTCTACTTTTTATAATAAAAGCATTCTAGATAACAATTGTCCCTATAATAATTTAGAACAAGATATTTATAGTTTGAAAAATGAAGGTAATATCCTCTTGCTAGGAGAATTTAATGATAGGATTGTAACTAAAGAAGTTACTCTTTAAAGTAATGACTCCAACCATAATCCTTTATGGATAGATGAGGACCTTGTTTTATATAATAGCTACAAAAGAAGCTCCGAAGACCTAATTGAGAATTTGTTTGGTACTGAGTTTGTCAAGATCTGCAACTCTCAAGACCTAATAATTTGCAATGGAGTAATGAAGTGGCCAAACTCCAACCAAAATACTTGTATTCATGGGCTAAGTAGTAGTGTTGTAGATTATGTGATATTTGATATCCCCGTTTCCAACCAAATATCAACTTTTGACCTTTTAAATGACCATGATCCCGACTCTGATCATAAACCTTTAACCCTAACTCTAAAATTTTCCATGCATAGGAGCACCATTGAAGAGAATTCTGATAATCAAAGGAATTTGTTCTTTGGAAAAAGTAAATTTGACATTTTCTTAAAGGATTTAAATAGTAAATTAAACCTCCTAACTTATAAGGACAACATTGAAGAACTCTATCATAATTTTACAACTACCCTTTCCACTTCTATTAACGGGTTCTCTTTCCAGGTGTTCTATAAAAAGAATAATAGAACGACCAACCCTTGTTATGATAAAGAATGTAAAATTGTTAGGAAATCCATTAGGGATGATTCTAATGAGTCCTTAAAACTCGAAAATATCAATACGTACAAAGCCCTAATTAAAGGGAGAAAAAGGTACTATATCAATAAAAGGAAAGAGCAACTTTCACAATGATATAAGTTGGATCCTAAGAAGTTCTGGAGCCAAATTCTAAAATGAAATACTAAAGAAAATAATAAGATTCCCTTAAGGGACTGGAATTCCTACCTTAAAAGTACCTACGATTTCCCTAATTCCATGGACACCATTCCTTTCGTCCCTACAAAGGAATAAGTTTTTTCTTTAGGTGACATAGAGTTTGGGGTTAAGAAGCTTGCAAATGGGAAAGTTGAGGACATTGAAGGCTACCAAGATGAAAATTTTAAAATTAGAGGACCAATCCTTATCCCTCACATACACAAGCTCTTCAATTTAGCAGTCAAGAAAGGATTCCCTAAACCCT
>ML817902.1:149297-185539 GCA_009831015.1 Picea engelmannii
AAGTCATGTTGATGGCATTAAAATCATCTTTGGATTGTTATAAATCCTTTTGTTTATATGGTCATAACTCTTTTACCTCCAACTCACTAAAGGTCATACATTTATCAAAACACCAAACCTTTACTCACTTTGCATTCGACTTTTGTTAATATGGTTTCGATTTAGCAATGGTTATATGATATTTTGGTGTCTTTGATCAAATCCTTGGGGCAGTGGTTTTATTTGAACACATTAATTTTGGGGTTGAATCATTGGTGCAATATTCGACATGTTGTTTTCTTTTAAATCATACAAATTCTATTGTTTGTTCAAACATTCAGATCGACTTGTCATGGTTTTCAATGGTTATTCATTTGACATGTTGTTTACATTGTTTTTGATACACACCAAAAGTGATTTGAATGAAACTCTTTACCAAGGCGTCGTCGATTGTACAACTCGATATGATAGTTTTGCATGGTTTCAATTTACTCCACCACCCTCGCACGCATAAGCATTAAATGTTTTACCTTGCATTTTGAGCTGCCTCTGCTTGTTTTGGGAAAGCCTGCGGGAAATTGGTTCTGTTTCTACACTGTCAAACCCCCTCACCGATTACCCTGTTGACTATGTGCTATCTGTTATGGATCCTATAGTACGCATCGAACCCAATAGCATCCAAACGTTGTTGTTATTTGATAACGCCCGAGAGGACCTAGAGAGGAATGGCTGGTTAGTTTTCATTGAAAATTTTGAGGGTTTCAACCTCGTAGTCACTCAACAATTTGCCCTCACATTCGATGGATGCAGGGCCAAAGTTGGGGACATCCAACTCGAATTGAATGAGGAATTCCTCAGCTCAGCCAGTGGTCTTCCGGCCAAGGGGCAGAAATGGTTTAAGAATTCAAAGGTAGATGAAGTGCCATGGCCACTCCTGTTTACCTCGAGGAAAATCAGCAGTTGTGACAAAGGTATGCCAGTCACAGCTCTTAAGTCTAGGTGGCATGATTTGTTGGACATTATTAAGAAATTCATTACATGCGAAGGTAGATACGGTTTAGTTTTTCTATACCACCTATGGCTTCTTATGAGTTTCATAGAGTTCCCTTTAAATATGCAACATTTCCTCCTTCACAGTTTGTATAAAATGTCTAAATGATTCAAGAGGGAGAAGGCCGACTCCAGCCTCTTCCACCACTGTTTAATTAAAATTGTTATAGTCCATCATTTGAGGTTGAGTGGTGACTGTTGGGAAGATTTCTTGTTGAGGAATGGATTTTCCAGTTGGTCAAGTGGACAAAACCGTGGTCACCGAAACCCTTGTCGGGCCTGTCGTGCCCCCTCCTACACTCTTACCCGTTGTTGAACCCTCAACCTACCCAAACGATAACCTACCCGACACCCTACCTGACTCATGCCTAAAAGACAGTGTTAAGCCTATTAATAGGTCTGCAAAGAAAAAGGGTAAGGGTAATAGCGATGTCAATAGAAAGGGTAAGAAGGCTGCACACTAGGTATCAAGGTGTGCTTGCAATAAACCTAAACAAAGCACAGATCAAAAACCAATTGTTTTGAGTGAAGATTCGGATTCTGAAATCGAGCGATTTCTGACCGAGGAGTATCCATACTCATATGGCCTTTGTTCTGTCAAGCCCTACGACTATGTATCGAACCTCCCGCCGTGCCTTAAAAATGACCCTAAATTCCCCGAGATCAAGCTCGACAGTGGAACTGTTGGTAAATTAGGAGATTCTCCACCTGTAATGACATGGCCTAATCAACCAGTGCAATGAATGCAACTCATGGCTCGACCGATATTATAAATATGTCCCTCTGCTTCAATCCCGAATCAAGTCCTTGGAGGACTGAGTAAATATGTTAACCAAGGAAAATGACAGACTGCAAGCTAATGATAAAAGGCAAAAGACCACAGGCTCGGTCGTTTTCAAAAATGTAGAGGCGGCCACTGCCATTGTTAACTCAAAAATAGCTTGATCAAATTGTATCCCTGAAACCAAGGTATGGTGTTTCAAAAGTGATTTCAGAATGATTTTGTTTTCTTTGAAATAGTATAATGGATTTGTTTGATAAATTGCATATATTTCTGTTATGATTGAATTGATACAATACGGTTTTGTTTGTAAATAATGGCTAGCTACAGAATCGTGAGATTCTGTAGCTAGTCATAAAATTTGAGTTTTTGTTGATTTTACAACTAAACATAATCTAAAATCGTGTATTTTTGTCCATCTACAGGTACACACGAATTTCAAAGGGAATTGGATCAATGGTGGCATCTTTTTTTTTAACATGTTTTTATTACACAGTTTTGGATTAGGTTGTTAGTCTTAGTTAGAAATAGGAATCTGGGAGATTGTTCCCATATTTTTTGCAAACAGTTTTGATCATTTCCACAAGGAATGTTTCATCCTGTGGCCTTTATATACTTATTATTTTTGTAAATAAACCATCACTACTGGGAGAGCAGAGACTATGGATTGATGATTATACAGGACTTGAATGAAAGTGGATTTTTTGTACGGCTTTAGCTTCAATTTATCATACTTTTGTTTAAGTTTTTGTGCATTTCAATTTGTAATCAAATTATTGACTACTTTAGATATCAAGATTTGTTACAGGTTGATGCTATGTGATTTAAGTATTGTCCATATTTGATGTATCTCATTTTACTTACAACAATTACCCTATTTTAATTTAATGAATAGAAGGTTAATCTTCTTTGTTAAATGAGCAGTTATCTACAAATCTTTGCAGAGGGATTTATCTTGATGTGATTATTTGTAAATTATAAAATTGTTGTTCCTATATCATTTACCTGTTCTGTCATTAGCAATTCTGAAGCGTTGTTTCTTCGTGTTTACGTGAAGTATTGGAGAATCTGATGCGGGTTGGCCTCATCAAACAGTGAACGCATATGCCCATGTACAGGACAAGTAGGAGATTATGATTTCAGGTTAGTTTGCTATTTTATTTTAATAGTTTAATTAATACGAGAATTCTCTGTAGCTTAGATAGATATACAGTACATATTACTATTTTTATTGCTTAGTTAGATGGTTTTTGTTTCATTTCTTTTTCATAAAAGTTATAAAAAAAAAAAAAAAATAGCTTCGCTGTCATAAGACAATTCACAAATGATTTTGCAGATTTCGATCAAAATTTGTATTTTGTAAATGTTGTATATATAATCGAGATTTAATTGTATTGATAACTGAACATTTAATAAGTAGAATTATTGTTTTATAATATTAGTTAGTAAACTGTATATATATTTTAGATCTGTATATAGTTTGCAGTAGTTGTTTTTCACTTAGATTAGTTTCTTTAGCTTAGTTTTTTTTTTTTTCATTTTCCTAGGACTTAGATTGGATAACGGATCCGCTAAACCCATTGGAGTGGATTAATCCAAACGTCTTGGGTTATTTAGACAACCCTCGACCGGATCCACCCCTCAAGTTGACGAGCAGTCAATTTTTCCTGTCAACAAATGGCGCTAGAAAGAGGGCCTGCAAATTATTAATGGCATGAGGTGGTCGTAAGACTCCTCCACCACCCAAGTGCTCACCTATAGTGACAAGAAGTCATTCAAATGACAACATCATCCCTCAAAAAACAACCACATCAAACGACGATCTACAGATCACAGTTAAACCAGTAACCCCAAATCCTACAGGTGGTGACATACAAGAGATTGTCCATCAATCTCTCATAAGAACACATAGTGCCTTCGCCCGTTTAAGACAACCAAATCAACCTTTGTACCAACCATTAGATTTATATGATATTAGAGAACAACTTGGAGGCACTAACCTCACTTTAAATCCTACAGATCCAATCCTTACTCCTGCTGCGGGAGGATATGGAATACCACCCTCACCACCTCCATCATCCCCTTCTTCTTCTGGAGAAGACTCTTCTGATGAAGGCAGCTCTTCATCCCAGCCTTCCACACCACTCAAACCAATGGCCAACTAGAAAAATCCTTCCATACCCTATCTTGTTAAGTACCTATACCAGATCTGAAAATATAATCACCACAAATATTGAATACATAATAGATCCAAGAAAAATATGCAAAATCTTCTTTATTACTATCAAACCTTTAAGGTAGGGAAACACCATACAATAGATCCTGTTATGGAAGGGATCCTCTCCTGTTCACTTGCCTCTTCGAGGGGGAATCCTCCTATTGAGCTACCGCTCCAAATACAATAATTCTCTTCATGTCTCATTACATTGCTTGAACCCCTTTATATAGTGCTACCATTACCTAAGAACATTCTAGAGGAGGAATCTTTTAGAAGTAGAACCTTCTAAGAAGTCATCTTACATTTATTATATCTAACTACCATAGTGGGCCTTATTTAATAATATAGTGGACCTAGTCCACCATACATCGAATGACCTCCACTATTATCACTATGGGCCCTCTAGGCCCCCCCAATACCTCTCTAGCTACCTTACATTCCATCCCCCTTATGAAAGTGTTGTCCTCAATGCTTGATGTACAACCATATACCAGGGTCCCATGGATAATTGTGGACCGTAATGCTGAAGAAGATTGAAGAACCAAAGTCTCATGTAGAAAGGAAATCCACCATGCTGAAGTAGTCCAACCACCATTGTAAGCTCGAGTCCCATGTCCAAGTGCTCATGTGAACTCCCCGTAGAAGATTTTGGAACCCAATAACCAACTCCAAATGATTCTCCAAATACTGACACCTATCATGTGGATCCAAATAAGAAGATCCATCCACATAGTGGAAAATGGTCATAGCAGAATCTGGAAGGAATAATACCACTGTAGAATATGCAGACTGAACGCTGAACGCTGGTAACTAGCTCCTGATCTGGGACATTGATGTTCTCTATATAAGTTAGAGTAGAGTCATCAAATAAAATATGGAAGTGGTTGTCATCCCAGAAATGACAACTATCCATATACCAATCATCACAATCGTCCTCAAAATCATACCAAGCATATATTTCTTGAATATATTCATTCAAGAGGCCCTGCATAAGAAATATCTCCTGCATGTCATTCAATGAATCTTGAATACTATGAAAACTATCATTGAGGCCATATGTGAGGCTGGCTGTGAGGCTATGTGTGACGCTGTTTGTGAGGCCATATCCAATCTGTCATCCAATTGGGCTTTGAATGATTCAAGAATTTCTTTCAAGGTTTGAGAAGAAATAGCCATATGATCACCCTATGAAATCTTCTATCTTGCATCCATCATGGAAAAACTCAAAAATTAAACCCAAGAAGTTTCGGCAGAAAATCGCGGTTTTTTCTGGAAAAACCCTAAAAAACTGCTGAACTTAAAATGCACATAACTTCACTTCCCGGACTCTGTTTCGGATGATTGTTTTTTTGAAATTGGGTGAAATTGTGAGAAGAACTCAGATATGTAATTTATTTGGGTAAATTCGGCCTCCAAATGATATAGAAATAAAAACAAATCGCGCCGCCGTCCGCAGAAAAAACCCTGAAAAATTGCAGATTTAAAACCTCAATATCTTGACCTTCTGGATGTCGTTTCGGACGATTTTTTTTTTAAATTGGGTGTTTTTCTGAGAGGAACACATATCTACAACCCTTTTCTACAAATTTTTCACATAAATATACTGAAAATTTCTATAATGTCGCGGCCCTCTTTTTCCTTCTCCGAAAAAAAAATCTGCAAAAATAAAAATAGTTGCCCACAACTCCGGCCCTGGAAAGTGCTCTGATACCACTTGTTAAGTACCTATACCACCAAATACTGAATAAAAAATCACCACAATAGATATAGAAGAACAATATGCAAAATCGCTTTTATTAGCATCAAACCCTTAGGGTAGGGCAACACCGTACAATGGATCCTGTTATTGAAGGGATCCTCTCCTGTTCACTTGCCTCTTCGAGGGGGCATCCTCCTATTGAGATACCTCTCCAAATACAATAATTCTCTTCATGTCTCATTACATTTCTTGAACCCCTTTATATAGTTCTACCATTACCTAAGAACATTCTAGAGGAGGAATCTTCTAGAAGTAGAACCTTCTAAGAAGTCCTCTTACATTTATTATATCTAACTACCATAGTGGGCCTTATTTAATAATATAGTGGACCTAGTCCACCATACATTGAATGACCTCCACTATTATCACTATGGGCCCTCTAGCCCCCCCCACTACCTCTCTATCTACCTTACATAGCTCGACCAAGATACAGTAGTTGTACCCGTGCCTCAGCATCCCTTACCCAAACATCCAGAGAAGTGGCTACCCAAGTTTGACCAGGACTCTAAACAGATCGCCGAAGATCACATTAAAAAGTTTATGTTAGACATTAGACTCCGTAATGTCGAGCACGAAGACGTAGTCTGTAGATTGTTCCCCTATACTTTTGAGGGCAATGCCTCTACCTGGTACTTTGCCCAGCAACCCCATACCATTGTGTCATGGGAGAAGTTTGAATCCTACTTTCTGGAGAAGTTTGGAGACAATAAGTCCCCATAAGTTCTAGTCATGGAGATTTTTAGTTTAAGAATGAACCCCAAAGATAAAATCAAAGACTTTAACCAAATATTCTTAACACTAAAGAACCAAATCCCTACGGATTCGATGCCTGCTGAGAATCTTATCATAGCATACTATACGAAAGCCTTACACCAAAGTATAGCCATTTGGGTAAAGCGATCTAAGAAAGCCACATTGTTAGAGGCCTTCGAAGAGGCTAGTCAAATTGAGAAAGACATCCTTAGCTTAAAAGACACTACTAGCAATGAAATAGAGACTAGTTCATCTTCCAAAAAGAAAATCGAAATCCTCCCTAGACTTGCTCAAAATAAAACACAACCTAAAAGCTCAGATTTAGAAAACTTAACAAAAGTCGTTCAAAAACTGTCAAATCAAGTTATAGATTTGAAAAGGACGGCTGAAGAAGCTTCTTCGAGAAAAGGGCCTTACAAACCCCCATTTAGGAATCCTTTTCCCACCAACCGACCTAATTCAAATACCGAGGGACTAAATCTAGAAAGCCTACAATTCGCCATTCAAACAATTCTAGAAGCCCAGGATAACTTGATGCCCCCTGAGATCCCTGAGGAAGTAGTTGAACAAGAGACAGTTGAAGAAGAATAATCTTCTCCGAACATTTTTGGACACTTCTTGGATAGCATTTTTCAAGCTAATTTCGAGACAGTGCATCCCTACAATACTAGGAGTAAGACAACAAACAAACCATCTTCTGAAAACACCACGAATTCACCCCCAAAATAGTCTAAATCAGCTGAGACTAAACAGAGTCATGTAAACCCAAACTTAGATTATGATTTAGTTGAAGATCTATAAAAGTTAAGGGCTAACATTTCTGTTTATGAATTATTAAAATTTCCGTTTCTGCTACAAAAAATGTTACAGAATATCGCAGAGAATAGCAAAAAGGATAATCCAAGCAGTAACAAAGTTTTTCAGAACAACCCAAAAGTTCCTCAGAAGGCCTCCACTAAGAACAATTATGATCCTCACGAGAAGGGAGGCCTTCCTGTAAATAATGTAACAAATGTAGATAAATTAGCTTTAAAGGCTGTGAGTAAAAAGCCAGAAGGTTCCACCGTTAGTACTCACAGAAATGTACCTCCATTTTTATTAACTTTCGAAATCTTTAATAGGAACGTGCACAATTGTATGGTAGATTCAGGAGGGTCATCCAATGTAATGCCATAGTCTGTGTGTCAGAAGATTAATGCTAAAGTTGAACCATCCACCTTAAAGATCATCCAACTTGATAGAACTAGTGTTAAAGTTATAGGCGAATTAAGGAATGTGCTTATAAGATTATCGTCTAACCCCAAAGTTCATCAAATGATTGATATTATTGTTGTGGATATTCCAAAAGTTTATGGTTTGTTTTTAAGCAGAGACTGGTCAGAGCAGCTACATGGCTATTTCGCGACAGATTGGTCTCACCTGTGACTGCCCGAGAATGGAAAGCCCAACAAAATCAAGGTAAATCATGAACATTACCTAAAGTTCACAGTGACAGATTTAAATGATCCCAATGAACCATTCACACCTTCTGCCGATTCACCCGAAATACAAGGGATGGATACCTTTTTCGGCAATTTCATGGCCGAGACTTCAGCTATCACTAACCCAGAACAATAGTCTGAGATTGTGGCATATATGCGGCCAGTAGTTCCTACCCAATGGTCTCACACACCCGATAAAAATCAAATATGGTCTCTTTACTTTGAAGGGTCAAAGTCCAAGGAAGGCGCTGGTGCAGGCTACGTTATTATTGATCCAGCAGGTAACAAAACCCTGATTGCATGCAGATTAGATTTTGAATGTACAAATAACACAGGAGAATATGAGGCTTTATTGTAAGGCCTCAGAAAAGAATTAGATATGAACGTTCAAAATTTGATTGTCTTTGGCAATTCAAAAATCGTGGTTAGATAGGTAAGAGATTCTATCCACTATTTGTCTCCACATCTTAAAAGCTACCAATCTGAGGTATGGAATTTAATGAATAAGTTTTCTGCTTTTAACATAAATTCTATTCCTAGATTGAATAATTCGGAAGTCGATTTATTAGCTAATGTAGCTTTGAAACTCTTTCCTGCAGAAGGCTTGTCCCCGAATGCATTCTCCGTCGAACTATTGTTCAGGCCATCTGTCCCCGACAACATTATGAATTGGAGAGTTTTCGACGGCGATAAAAAAATTATTAGTTTCCTGGATATGGAAGAAACTTTCCAAGGAGCAGTGATCGACGAATGCACTCATGATGAGAACCTTCACGATTTCACGGTAATACCAGATCCGAGATCTCCTGAATCTTCATCGGACATGGTAAATTCTATCCCTAAATATGTAGTTAGATTAGAAAAATTTTATGATCTTCAAGACAAATTCAAAAAATCAGTCAAATGTAAAACAAATAGTTCCTCTTTATCGTATGAAAAAGTAAACTTGGGAACTAATGACAATCCACAGTGCATTAATTTAGGGGTGGGGTGTTCTGAACAAGAGAAAGCCACGTTTACTAAATTGTTTAAGGAATTCAAAGATGTTTTTGCATGGACGTATGACGACCTAAAAACTTTTGACTCTAACATCATACAACACGTCATTCCTATGAAATCCCAAACCTTGCCATTTCAACAAAAGTTAAGAAAAATGCACCCTAAGCTCGAACCGACCATCAAAAAGGAATTAAGTAAACTCTTGAATGCTAAAATAATTTTCCCAGTTAGGCACATGCAATGGGTCTCTAATCTGGTCCTTGTCCGGAAGAAGAGTGGTGAAATCCGACTATGCGTCGATTTCTGAAACCTTAATCGAGCGTCTGATAAAGACAACTACCCTGTCCCACCCATGGAACAGATCCTTCAACAGGTATCTGGCTCTGAAAGATTATCCTTATTGGATCGTTTTTCAGGGTACAACCAAGTCCTGATGTCTCCTCCGGACCAACTTAAAACTACCTTCTGCACTCCATGGGGCACCTACGCTTATAGGAAAATGCCCTTTGGACTCATGTAACGTCCCCACTTTGGGACATCATCACAGGGCAAAGATTTATGATGACCAGAGTAGCCAGATGGATGTTATAGCGAGTACATGGGTATTTGAGAGGCATTGTGGGGTCCATCTTGCATTGATGATCATATTCCATCATTATGATCCATTCTGCATAGGTTGGCTTTGGTTTCGTTGCATTTCGACGATTTCCATGATTTTGACTATTTTGAGCTCTAAGTCAATGGAATTCACTGAAGAGGTCATTTTGGGCACATTACTTGGAGGAACCTCTCAGTGTAATAGCTCATTGGAATCAAGAGGAGCAACACTATAGGATGGGATGGCTAGAACTGAATTTCAGTGGCCAGGGAAGCCACAAGGAGAGATAAGGAGATTTTCAAAGGTAAAAAGGTTAATTAATTAATTAAAGTGATTTAATTAATTAATTAAATATTAATAAAATGAAAGTCACTTTGGAGGGACAAGGTGAGCCAAAAAATTTAAAGGAAAGGCAAGGGCCTCTTCTCATTCATTCATTCATGTATGTTTATCAGTTTGATATCTCTTGGGGGTTTTGAGGGTTTTGACTTAACAAACCCTAGAGGACGATTCAGTGGTGAAAGATTCCACCTAGCTTGTCCCAAGCTTGGTCTCAGAGATGTAATACTCTCCCACACCATTCTAGTTAGATCTACATCAGTGCAGGAGGTTCTACACAGCCACATGCACAGGAAGAGAAGGAGGGTGCACCATTGGGGGTTTCCAGCAAGGGGGGCGCACCACCTTTGGAGATAGATTCATTGTAGGAGATTGGCAGGGCCGTTGAGGATTCTATCACTTGGGTTTTCATTACAGTGCCTTGTACATCATATCTAGTGCTTTCTAAGCTAGCTTTATGCCTCAGATTATTTCTTGAGCAGTGGGGCGAATTGAAGAGAAGGAGGGTGTTTTTTGAGATCCAGATCTAGTCCGTGTGGAGGGGTTACACTTCAAATATGACCCTAAGACTTCACCTAGTGACTTGCAGTGTCTTGATCTATATTTATGGAGAGTTTCAAAGCATTTGGAGGCCTCCTTCAGCAAGACCGAATTATCTAGGGCCTCAGTCATCCAGTGGGGTGCACCATTCAGTGGGGGATTTCAGATCTACATAGATTCAGAGGGATATGGGAGATTCAGGCACTTGGGTTGTTATTACCATCACCTGATCTATCAGTTGGCATATTTCTTAGGGTGATTGGACACTTTTGGCAGCGGGGCCGAGTTATTGAGGATTTCAGCCTTCTATTGGAGCGTGGCATTATTCAGCTGGAGAGTTTGGCATTCAGATCTTCTTGTATTGATCTTCATTTCTTATTCATCCTTTGGAGGCATATTTTGTATTAGCGAGAGCATTTTGTAGCAGCTCTTATCTATTGTCTATCTTCTTGGCCATCTGTTGAGCATTCCAGATCAGCATCTCCATTGTAGCAGGTTCTTCTATTTTATGAATAAAGAAGATTTGAAATGTTTTGGCTTGTTTATCTTATTGCATATGGTTGAGGTATGTTCCATGGTTATCTATTTCTATTATTTGTTGACTGGCAGTAAGCGTCTCTCTTGAACATGACACCCCCTATTCATCATTTGAAGCCGGTTTGGGAAATCCATTTGTCTCTCATTCGATTTGCAACAAGGTCTTTCCATGCATAATCTTTGAGTCAGTGTTGCTAGATCATTGGTCGTGTCGTTCATATGTTCAAGAGCATTCCATTTGAAACCACTATCGAGTCGGCCATCTGCAGTTATCCATTCATTCCATGTCGGCCTTCCTTGTGTCCAAAGTCCAATTGCCACATACTCTGTTTCACTTTCAAACTCAGTTACTCATTTTGTGTCATTGATGAGGGATACATCAAGGCCCTCCTGTGACAAGTTTTGTTCCGTTGACTTCAGTACATTATCCAGAATCAAGACTTAGAAATTATTCAGTACCTTGGAGCTTGCATGCCTCAGTGGCAAGTTTCCTCGCTTTCGACAGTGGGTTTACATCATTGACCCCTGATCAAAAGATTTCGTTGGGTGTTCGACATCAATTCATTTATTCACAGTCGATGGATTGTACTATAGTACCTTGGGAGTCATTGACATCAATGGTGATTTCCCTTGCACTTGTTAACGGTTACATCACTGACCGGTAATCAAGTGGTTTCTACCATGTTCGACTTCGACTCATGTAACCACATGGTTAGATTCGTACTTTGGGCGAAGAGATTGAAGACCCTGGATATTGTCTTTGTGATCCAGGTTGTGATGGCGTATGTATAATTTGTGACACATAGATCCACTGTGTATGTTTTGTGGCTATGTTGTCTTGCTTTAAAACTTTGTCGCATAGATCCACGGTGTATTCAGGTGGCTATGCTATATTGTGATGGCATGGATCCAAAGTGTATGAGTGGTGGCCATGACCTTGGTTTATGATGTCATCAGTCTGTGGTATGAGTATGGGAATTCCTACCTCAAAAATTGATATACATGATATTCTGTCGATGCTTGGATGTTTGCAGGTTTCCGATTAGATCTGCTCTTGGTTCTTGACACACACATGTAGCTTACAAAGTCTATCGACTGTCACTGGTTCCACTCTCAGACTTTGGGGGGCATTCTGTTATCCACAATTTTGGTCATCGTGATGATGTTATGATGATGGAAAATCAAGCTCTTCACTAAGAACACTTTCCTGAGAAAAGTAACATTTGTCTGCTTCCAGAAATCATATTTTTAAGGGAGGTTCGCAGGCTACCTATATGTTTTCCTGCGAGAATGCCTTATTCTCGCAGGCTGCATTAAGCTGGGGTGCGAGAGGTTCTCACTGTACCTAACTATCAGGGTGCGAACATCTTCTTAAAGAGGAAAAAGATGAAATTCTCGAGCCTTCTAGAAGGGAATCTTCGAGAAGGATGAGTTGGCTAGCGAATGGTTATCTAAGTACTGGTTTTCCTGATATCTTGGGATCATTTCCTATCCAAGTAGCTAATCCATTATCTCTTATAAATTGAGAGGAATGCTCATGGAAAGGGTTAAGAAGCAATATAATAAGAGATTTATTGGAGAATTAGTGCTAGATTGTATGAAGGACTGATGCTACAGCAGCTAAAAACACCAACAAGGTCATCAAAAGTGGTTGATTTTCTTCATGCATGAGCAAGTGTGTGTGTCAGAGCTAGAAGCCATCGAAAGGATATCTACAACATCAAGGTTCAAGTTGTAAGTTTCACTTTCTATCAATTTAATAGAGTAATATGTCCCTTTCCCATAAAGATGATGTCACTTTATTACATAACTCCTTGATCATATGTATAGATTAACTATTGAATATATTGATCTGCCTTCACTTCAATTGGTTTGTACTGTTTTGATTTGAACGGGACAAGAGCGTTGGAGCGATGCTTGGAACAACAGAGACCCAAGAAAGCGTTCATAAGGTATGTACATGACCATTGCCTCTTAGTTCATTCAATAGTCTAGATCTAGGGAAAGTGTATTATTCTGTCTTGTTTTGTTCTAGATCCAGGTGGATCTAGGGAGATCGGTTTGTGTCCGCACTCACGGATTTATCATAAAACACTAGCGTGTAGACAACGATATTCACACATATTACAAGTCTAGTAATAATACGTTGACTCGTTGGTATTTCAACACTGACTAAGATACAATTATGGAAAGAAAATGCGCATGAAATAAGATAAGTGCAAGAAAAATAGTTTCCTCATATCCACCATCAATCATATATTAACACAACAATTCACTCTTAATCATTTAGAACAAAAGAATTGTTAAATTATTGGAAAAGATAGCTTATCAATAGATTCATAAAATCTTACTCATTATAGCATCAACTACTCAATTCAAATATGGAAGTAGTTCCTCCTCAATCCAATCACATAACGCCTTTGATGAAAATAAAAATTTTTCTCTGGTTCTAAACAAAACTTCTTAATTAAATTTCCTCAGAAATAATTCTTTACAATTCTAAAAAAAGAGGGTCTTTTCCCAAAACCATCGACCCTTTCCCAAAATGTAGATCTTCTTATTTATAAAGAATCATTAACCTAAAACATCTACTAGAAGTTAGAGTTAAGTAAAAAAAAATAATGACACGTGAGAGCTTGATCTCTTCCTTCTCCTGAGATTGTCTAGTGGTTCTACTAGAGTGAATGATTCTTCTCATACTCTGACCACTTGCTGAAGAGATCCTTGCATGTGTTAGCATATGAGAATCTATGTTAGTCCATCGGGGCTGAAAGGGTTTCTTTCACCTCTATTACTCGTTCTCTATATCAGATCACGTTGGCAATTAAATGTTGCAGTGTTGTGCGAGCCTTGATGGGATGTTCCATAAACCTCTTTACCTAACCTTGTGTCATATTCGCCACCTGCACTTCGCATGTTGAGTCTTTTTCTGCATGTCTTTTGACTATGTCATGGAAATATACAAAGTCTTCAGGTGATCCGAACTCTTGAAGGTCGATGTCTTTGATCTCCCAATTGATCTTCTCCCAAATTTTCTCGCACTTGGACCACCATTCTTATATCTTTTGCTGAGGTTCCTAGGCCACACTTACCCATTATTTGGATACCTTCCTTATTTGAGAGATGTTGTTTTCCATCAACACTCAGATGTTATGCTCCTTTGTGCCTCATCCCTTCTGTACTGCACTAATATAATCGATTCATTCTATATCCTGGTATGCCTTTCAATACCATCTCTCCACATCTTTACAAGTTTCCAGTGACATGAGAGTGTCTTCTTGAAGATTCACTATGCATGCAGTGAAGAGATGTCTCTCGCTCGTGAATTGTGCTTATGCCTCTCAGAATTCACTCTTTAGGAAGATTGTTGCTTGCATTGAGTCCTGATAATATTTCGCCTGATGGCGCAGATGGTCCAGCTCCTTCTTTTTGGTGGCTATCTCATTTTCATCCAGTCTTTCTCGATCCAGTGTGGCATCAGTTATAGCCATCCCTAAGTTGATTAGCTCAATTTTTCTTTCATTTTCTGTGCTAAGTATCTTTTCTTCCGTGGTGATGAGAATCGTGCTATCCAATGTGATCCTCGTTTTCTTCGTTGTCCTCATCGTTATGGATTTCCTCTTTCTATTGTAAGAAATCAGTTGTATATTGGCAACCTCATCCATGGGCTCAAGGATCTGTTGGTCTCCCCAGGTCAGAGTGTTGCCCAGGCTTCCTATCATATATATTCGTTCTAGGACCGACTCTTGTATTTCTTGGACAGGGGAAATTTTTGTATGTTCTAATGAATTTTCCTATGTCTTGTGTTCATTGGTTGGTGGGGTATCATCCTTAAATGGAGATATAGTCAAAAGATTGATGCTAATTTGGTGATCGGATGGTGAAGTACCGATATCTAGCTGCAACAATTCCTCTTCTTGTTCATCAAATCCCGGCTCATCCTTGGAGTTGTCTTTCAGAGTCCCCGATAGGTCAATATATTTAGTGTCTTAGGTACTTTCACCCTCATGGTCACCCTACAGAGGGTTTGGAATTGATGCATCGGGATTTGGAGAAGATGTCCCCCTTAGTTATTTCTTCTATGTTATTGGTACCAGGGTTATAAGAGAGACCTCTAAGCTCGCTTCATCATCATAGATGGTAATCAAATTAAAGAGAGTGTTTTTCACACTTATTTCACCTAATGTTCTTTTCATCCCCTGTTGAGCTGGAATAATCACCGGTGATCTGGATTGTGGTGAAGAAACTCTGGGATTTTCTAGATCGGTAGTTCCCTCCAGTAAAAAAAAATTTGAGCCAATTTTCTCTCCTTCAAAATTTATTGTGTCAACTGGGGTGACCCTCAAGATTTATATCACAAGGTCAAGCATGGGGTCATATTGTAGTCTTTTTTTTACTCTTTGAGCTTCTTCTAGTAACATCATTCCTCTTCTCTTTTCTCTTCTTTCATCTATGACTTTGAGGGATTTATGAGATGACTATTCTATAGTCTCGACCTACTCTTCCATACTCATTGCTTTAAATATTTCCATATTTGGGTTCACTTTCCTCTACAACACCTCCTCCCAGTCCTGAGCACATTCTGTAAAAATTTCATCTTTGAATTTATCATGTTCGTAGTCTAGCAGGAAGAGACTTGTGATGCATGCTGAAGTACTAGACCTTTAGGGTCATGTTTGCAAAATCAAAATGTTGGGAATCTATATTCCAGCTGGCTCAAACACTGTTGTTTATCTTCTGTAGTATCCTTCACCATGTAAAAACCTAAAGGAAACCATAGGGTATGAACGCTCATTTCTTGTCTTTAACCAGGGTGTCATTATAGCCCTGCAGGATGGTTTGGTAACAAATTTCTCCCACAACGAGTCAGTTTGGGACGTCAATAGGGAGTATATGTGGTGCACTGGTAGCTCCAAACACCCTAATATAAATATTGGTTTCTTCTAGGTACCAATGGCCTACCTTTGAGATCATTTTCTTGGCTACTATCGAAAGTCTTCGTCATTATCTTTTAAAAATATTAAAATAAACCCGAGCTAGGAATTCATCGCAGAAGAGAGCATAGGTTTTTTTGTACCTGTTTTCCTACACAATGTTGAAGTAGGCATGTACAGGTAGCTCGGCGACATGTCAGCTCATATTTATGCCAACAAAGATGTTCCTTATGCATATTACATTCAGCAGGCATGATTCCATGTGAAAAGAAGATGCTTCTCCATCCTTCGGTGTTTGGGCCTGCAATATGTTGGTGCTCAATTGTTTAGAAATGATTTATCCTCAATTGAAACTACTCTTGGAGATGGCCACAGTGTATGCCAGTGGCATCCATGCTTTCAAAAACTTAGCACAATCTCTCTCCCCGTACAATCGTAAGATTACAGCCATTAAATATATGTATGGATCCCATATATTTATTGTCCCATATTAGTCATTGCTTCAGTTTGTGAATTTATTGTCTTCCTTCCACCAAGAGGCCATCAATAAACTGGTGTCATGGAACTCATAGAATTTCACTATGAAATCTATATTTAACCACTCCTCTAGTTCCCTGAGCTTCTAGTATTTCTAGACTTCAGTCGGGATAAAAACATCGACGCATCCACCATTCTCATCATTGATAAGACACTTCATTGTGTTTGTATGATCGATTATCCAACCTATGGTCTCAATATAAGGAAATATCAGGGTTCAACAGACTACCATATGCACGCATGACCACTGAGTGTTCAGAAAAATCTGATCGTTGAGCATCCTTACATCTGAGTCACTGTGGGGGATGAATTATGGGTAATCTTCTTGGTTAATTATGTTGAACAAATCTCCCCACTACGAGATCATTATCTTTGACCCAGTGCTCGCCTCTGTGTCGCAAAATGAAGGGGGATGGGAAAATTCCTTCATAGTTGATGTTCTGATGACCATCTCTGCTTTAGTACCAAATTCCAACTGCCTCACAGTGCCAAGAGAATATCCTTCACCGATATATTTTTCCTTCAACTTTGGTTCCCTTGGCAAGCACCTAGTCGTTTGCTTCCTTCGAGGCATTTTCCTGCAGCGAGAGAAAATTTAGACATCTTCTTGCAAAGAGGATACTTATATATAAATAAATTGCAACCGTCGAAATGATAAAACCAACACATACTTCTTCTTCACACTAGCTTAACTTGGTTTTGAAATTGTGAGAATTGAGTGCAACTCTTGAGACGTTCTTCTTACTTCTTCGACTGTTATGGAAATGAAAACTTGTGTACAAAATGTTGGGGTTTGAAACTGTCTTAGTAATTTAAACATAGATAATACCTACCTTGTCGCATCAGTTCTTTAATTCGGGGTGTAAGTGAGATTTTACAAAATATGTCACCACGATCTGCATTATGCTCGAGATTAAATGAAGTTGTAGGTTGGTAGTGCAGGAGCGGGCTATAATGTGTTTCATTGGAAATTTCAAATTCTTTTTATTTGGTCGGCGCATAGGGTAAAAAATTATGTGGAGAGAAACATTAATTGACCTATTAAATGATAGAATCTGATCTTATTTCATGCTGAAAACATCCCATCGTTCTGCTAATTTAAACGGGTGGATCAGGGTCGGCGTTTTTCTCAGAAAATATTCGTTGATATCTCTTGGAAAAAAATTTGATGTTGATCCATCTTGTCGTACAATGCTGACTTGGGAGTGCGACTAGGACATGGGAAAACCAATGGTGACCCGGGATGAAACTAGGCCATACGAAATGCTTACGCAGAAAAGACACATGGCATTTGAATTTGGCTCTTTCGACTAAGAGTTTATTCAGAGTCAGGTATTTTTTTTAGATATGCGTTTTGAAAAATAGGTACTACACCGTCGATGCTGAAGAAGTATTTGGGATCAACGATCAGTGATATTTTTGAACAAGTGTTCCCAAATTACCCCCCTCGTAACTTTCTGATGTCGAACATGCATTGGTGATCAGTGATCATCGATGTGTCAACGTGAAAATTGTTCCACGATTTAAATATTTGGGATTTCACTAACCCAGAAAAAATGCATCAGTAATCGATTATCGTAGGTTCTTCATGGCCCATGTCAATGTTTATCCCTCTCATATTTCTCTGACATCGATGGGATATCGGCCATTTCCTGAATCTTCTTTTTGAACAACCAACGCAATCCTCCTTCATTTTTTTCCAATGCCGGTGATACATCAGGGATCGACGATTATTGTTACTACATGATCATTTTTCTTCTTGGATTTATCCAATGCTGAAAATAGGTGACCAGGTCATAATTTTAGCTATGAATTCTTAGTTAAAATGCCATATTCTTTTTATAGAAAAAGGTTTCAATTTGACAGGTCCAAATAAATACGAACGTGATCAATGTTGAGACATGGAAACAAAAATTAATAATCCATACACAACAGAATCAACTCAGAAATAAGAAAAAGAAAACAAGTGGTACCCAAAAGAGAAACAATTTCAAAAACTTTTAGGGTGTGTTGAGCGCTCAACATAGTCATACCCATATTAGAGAAAACATCCTTGAGGATTCTTAGTTGGTTTTCAATATAATGGGGAATCCTTGCCATAAGAACGATGTCATTGGCATAAAGAACAATATTAATGACTATACCAGTGAGATTAGGGCCAACAAAACCTTCTTTTTCCAAGCAATCTTCTAACTTGTCAATGTGTATTCCAAAATGGGTAGGGGACAAGGGACAACCTTGTTTGACTCTAATATCGAAGTTAATATATTTTGACCAACCCTCAGAGTTTTTAAACTTAGAAATAATGGTCTCATACATGCTTATTGCAATAGCCCTCAACTCAAGAGGAATGTTTATCTCTTCCAACCTACTCCAAAGGTTTTTCCTAGGAACCATGTCAAAATATTTTCTAAAGTCAACAAAACAACAAAAAAGATTCGTTTTAGTATTGTGGAACTCCTCTGCAATGATCCTAAAGGTAAAAATATGGTTCACGGTTGAATGATATCTCCTAAACCCGAACTGTCCTTTAGCTCTTTTACCGTGACTTTCTAGCCAAAGGCTAATATTCTTTTCCAAAATAATTCCATAAAGCTTGGCTAAAATATGGCTAATCATAATGGTCCTATAACTAGAGGGAATGTTTCTATCCCTATTTTTAAAAATAGGAACAATGAGGCTTTACGTCTAGGGTTTAGGGAATCCTTTCTTGACTGCTAAATTGAAGAGCTTGTGTATGTGAGGGATAAGGATTGGTCCTCTAATTTTAAAATTTTCATCTTGGTAGCCTTCAATGTCCTCAACTTTCCCATTTGCAAGCTTCTTAACCCCAAACTCTATGTCACCTAAAGAAAAAACTTATTCCTTTGTAGGGACGAAAGGAATGGTGTCCATGGAATTAGGGAAATCGTAGGTACTTTTAAGGTAGGAATTCCAGTCCCTTAAGGGAATCTTATTATTTTCTTTAGTATTTCATTTTAGAATTTGGCTCCAGAACTTCTTAGGATCCAACTTATATCATTGTGAAAGTTGCTCTTTCCTTTTATTGATATAGTACCTTTTTCTCCCTTTAATTAGGGCTTTGTACGTATTGATATTTTCGAGTTTTAAGGACTCATTAGAATCATCCCTAATGGATTTCCTAACAATTTTACATTCTTTATCATAACAAGGGTTGGTCGTTCTATTATTCTTTTTATAGAACACCTGGAAAGAGAACCCGTTAATAGAAGTGGAAAGGGTAGTTGTAAAATTATGATAGAGTTCTTCAATGTTGTCCTTATAAGTTAGGAGGTTTAATTTACTATTTAAATCCTTTAAGAAAATGTCAAATTTACTTTTTCCAAAGAACAAATTCCTTTGATTATCAGAATTCTCTTCAATGGTGCTCCTATGCATGGAAAATTTTAGAGTTAGGGTTAAAGGTTTATGATCAGAGTCGGGATCATGGTCATTTAAAAGGTCAAAAGTTGATATTTGGTTGGAAACGGGGATATCAAATATCACATAATCTACAACACTACTACTTAGCCCATGAATACAAGTATTTTGGTTGGAGTTTGGCCACTTCATTACTCCATTGCAAATTATTAGGTCTTGAGAGTTGCAGATCTTGACAAACTCAGTACCAAACAAATTCTCAATTAGGTCTTCGGAGCTTCTTTTGTAGCTATTATATAAAACAAGGTCCTCATCTATCCATAAAGGATTATGGTTGGAGTCATTACTTTAAAGAGTAACTTCTTTAGTTACAATCCTATCATTAAATTCTCCTAGCAAGAGGATATTACCTTCATTTTTCAAACTATAAATATCTTGTTCTAAATTATTATAGGGACAATTGTTATCTAGAATGCTTTTATTATAAAAAGTAGAATTAATAGGTGCAAAATAGAAAATTGTTATATACATATTCTTAAAATTGGTGTCTGAAATTTATATCCAAATGTACTGATTGAGAGGGTCAATCTTATGAATCTGAATGTGAGGAGAAATTCTCTTTCTAATATAACAAGACATACCTCCTATCCCTCTACGGTGGGATTTTTTGTTCCATGTCAACCATAAGACAAATCCTTGTATGTTAGGGACCTTAGACTCCTCATGTTCCTAAGTTTCAACTAGATAGATAATATCAATATCACTTGGGATCCAACTTATCATAGGACCTTTTCACCATGGAAATCCATGACAATTCCAAAAAAGGATCATGAGTGTCCCAAATTCCTATTTATTATTATCCTTTTTGTCTCTATCCCTAACAATGGCTTTTTGATTTCTAATTATTTTCCATTTTCCTTCTTTCTTGGTTTCTTTTACCTTTTGAACTTCCTTCCTTAATTCATCTTGGTCTCCGGGAATGAGGTCTTGATTTATAAATATTCCTGACCCTTTTAAGCTCGGAGATTTACTAAATATGTTATATTTATGGTCATTACAAATTAATTTGACACAGATCAACCTATCTTTGTGATCAATTATTTTTCCTAGCCTATTTGCTTCTATGAGGTAAGTTGTATCAATTTATGATTTATTATTTAATTCTTATTTTACTATTGCTAGTGTATCCTTCTCTTGTTGTTATTTTATACCAAACATTATGAGGTTCAAGGCTATTTTGTTACACTCATGGTCCAATTCGATTAGCTTATTCATTTCCTCTTTGATGGGTTTGATATCCAACTTGTTTTCCATATTACTGAGGGTCAAATTGTTGATTAGATTTTCTTCTAGCTCTTTAATCCTGTCTCTCAAGTTGTGATTTTCTTCAACCCCTCCTTATTGGGTTTATTGTATATGTTTTTCCATTTCTTGAATCATATCCTTAATTGTCTGCAATTCACTCTTCAACCCTAAGATTCTATCCTCTATTTGAGTTTGAATGGTATCTTTAATTTTTTTTTTATCAATAATTGCCTCTAGCTCTATTTGGAGTTTTAAGTCTCTTTCTTCACTCCTTTTTTCTAATGTTTCTAACTCTATTTGGATTTTGGCATCTCTTTGTTCTCTTCTTTTTTCTACCGATTCCATATAATTGTAAAGGACCTCTAGGGTGATTTTGAGGGGCATCCCCCTATTAGGATGAGTTTTTGGAATAGGTGGTGGAGTGCCCATATTGAAAAGAAGAGAAAAAAAAATGTAACAATTATTATTTTAGATTGACTTTATCTCTCAAATCAACTTTTACTTATGAAACTTAAAATAAAAAATAAAGAAAATGTATTTAAATCTCTTTACGTTAATATATTATAAATATATTTTAAATTAAAATGGAATGAAAGTAAAAAGTGACTCACCTCATTTCACATGTCCAATTGCTCAACCGATTGAAGAAGCCAAAAATATTTTCCGAAAACTGCAGAGAAGCTCCGAAGAAACTACATAGATTATTCTGGCTAAAAAATGTAAAAACCAAAGAGAAGTATTATTCCCACTCAAAACCACAACTATATAATGTTAGAAATAAAATATCTCCTTCAAAACAATAGAGAAGTATTATTCTCATTCAAAACCAAAGAGATATAATTTCAAAACCGCAAAGATGTATTATTCTCATTCAAAACCAAAGAGAAATATTATTCCTGTGCAAAACCACAGAGATATAATTTCAAAACCGCAAAGAAGTATTATTCTCGTTCAAAAACACAGAGAAGTATAAATCAAACTATTATTAAAATATGAATATGCACGGTAAGAGACTCTTCTTTAAATATAATCGTCGTTTGGGTAGCTAGTTTTCTTTCATCTTTTATTCTCTCGAGTAGTCTCTTTTCTTCTCCTGCAACCTCTATCTCTTCAACATTCATATCATGTTCCATAGATTCTGGAACAATTTCATTTTCAAGTATGCCTTCATCTTCCCCTTATTTGTTTGTATCTCTTTTTCTTTTAGTAGCAATTGGGAGCGTATGTGACTTATCAACAATTCTCTTTGGAGGGCTTTAGTCTCCTTCATCATCAGAATTATCAATTGAAAACTTATTTTATCATTGGATTGGATTTTGTGGTTTTCCTTTGGTTGAACCACATTTTTTTGAGATTTTAGGAGACTGTGAACTTATTTCATTTGCAACCCATCCTTGTTGTTTGTGATGTTCATTGGTACTGACCATGGTCTTAATACCATCTTGCACTTTTTCAACAGATAACCCTTGAATATTTTGGCTGTCACCTTCTCCTTCTATGAACAAAATTGTTTTGGAAAATGTAATGTTATATCCTACTAATGTCATATAGGTCATGAATAGTTGATTAGGGTTGAAACCCTTCATCTCACTAGCTTTATTGAGGTTAAATAAATAAAAATGGGTTGAAGTTTCATATAAATGAGCAATATGTTTTACGGTAATTTCCCCAAATATTACATGGTAAGGGGATAAACAATTTTTCCCTTTTTCCATTAAAAATTTGAGCCCAAAACTTGTACTTCTTACATACTTCAACTATGAACAATATGCCAGAAACATAGTAGCATATAAATGAGGGTTTTTCATGTGAGCAATAAATTCTGATGATACTAAAATAATACATAGATTCAAAGATTCCTTTTATGGCTAAGAAATATATAGCCTCCAATGATAACCTTGAAGTATTAGGACAATAAATTAATCTTTTGAAAGAAGAGACAAAGGCATTGCATACCTCATAAAAAATATATGTATCTTTTTGCTTCGAGAGTGCATGGTAGCAGAGTTGTACAAGGGTAGTTTTAAAGTTAACTTTATTGGCTAAGGGTAGGACCTTGAACACGTGACAATAATTCACAACGAAAATCAAATAAGAAGACATGTACAACATTTTACTTTTATGAAATTTTCTAAGATGAAAGGATAATTCACCTGAAATAATCCTTGACCAAACAAAAATGGCATTTTCATGAATTAAAAAATGAAATATATATAAAGGAATCTTGGGGATAGTAGTTGTGTACTCTTGTCTAGTTATCCTTGCAAATAATCCTGTCATTTATCTATAGGTATTCTTTAATGAACACTTCAAGAAGAATTGTTGGATCTTCAAGAATATTGGAGAACACTTCAAGAAGAATATTGGATAACACTTCAAGAAGAATTGTTGGATTTTCAAGCTAGCTCTGTAAAATTTTGATTCCTCCTTTTTTGTCTTAAGAAAATCCTCATCTTCAAAACTCTTGAAAACCATGTTTGGTTCAGGGAGTCTAAAAATTCTTTTAAATACAGAGGGAGCTAAAGAAAATGGGTGATTCCGCTTGCATTTGAATGATTCTTCTTTCCTTATCAAACTTATCAACATACCATAAAATCAATTACTTGAAGTCATATACATAGAGGCACACACCCTGTTGATGCAATTTTGGATGTCCAAATCCTATTCAAATTCTTCTCTAGGAGTGGTAATGAGAAATAATACATGTAATCCTGTGACCACTAAAATATCTAATCTTCTGGTCCCAAAATATTTGTTGTGTCTCCGCAAAACTGTTATTTCCTTTGAGTTGACATATTAGCCAAGGTGACATACTTAAAATATTTCTTCAATTTATCAGTATAGAAAAATACTTGTTTTGTTTTAACACGCTCAAAATCTCTTAATTCGAGGATTTAAATGATAACTCGTATTAACATTTATAGCAGGTATCCTCTAGAATCTCATAATCAATAAATTTATTAACAACATACGAGTGGTAGTAATTTATGGAAAGAATAATTTAATGTAGGTTGGGAAACATGAACGAGAAATGATGTAAAGTGTTTTAGTTTCGTGGGGTAGTGGATGAGTGGGACGCCGAACAAGTGGGAAAAATGTAATAGTGGATGATTAGGATGGCAGGGTGGCTAGGTAACAGAATGATCAAGATATCAGATGGTGGGATCATGGACAAGCAGGAGAGTGGGATGCAAAAGTGAAAGGAATGGTGCTCTATAGATGTGAATGGATGCCCACTTTCAGGAAAACTTCTAATTATGAATAGTGTATAATGGAGGTCGGAGAAGTTAACTAGAGTGTTATGTGGGTTGCAGAACCTAGGAGTAGTAATGCAATGTGTTGGGAACCCGCAATGATATTAAAATTTTCTAGGTATGGAGGAAATATAGGAATGAACTATACACAAAATTTGATCAACCCTGGTTAGTCAACAGGACCTTAATTGAATCCAAAACCCGAGACCTCTAAGAACATAAAAGAAGAAGAGGATATGTGGGGTGGGAGGTAGACCTCACAAGAACATAAAAAATGCGAGGTTGGAGTATAGAAAAGAGGAAGAGGTCATGTTGGGTGGGAGGGCGACCTCCAGAGAACCCAACACTTGAGTAAAAATGAGCAGGCCAAGATATTATGAGGGAGACCTCCAAAGAACCAAACACTTTAGTAAAAAGGAGCAGGCCAAGATCTTACTACTCTTATACAAAATGATAAACCATAATCTACAAAAGAATATAATCGTCAAGACAATTGGAAATTGCTAGAGTTATTTTGAAAAAAAGACAAAATGTAAGCATGAAAACCCAACAATTATAATAGCTCAAATCAGATAGCTTAGTTTGATCGATGAGGAAAATTCCCCTTATATAGGTTCAAATAGATCTCCAAGTCAAAACCCTATTCTAAAGATGCACACCACTCAAAAGTAGGAAATCAATATTATATGTACATACACACATCTCAAAGTTAAAAATAGATTCTCTAACTAGCTATAAGTGTGTTTCAATTTTATGAGGATATTTACAATAAGTGCGTTTAAACTTGAAATAAGAAAAAATTGGATCAAAGTTTCACCATTGATCACATTGGTGGATCAATCATTGGTACTTACCCTCTGCTCCTTTTGGTCTTCCTCCATCATCCAAGATGTCAAAATAATTATGTCTAAGGCATCTAGTCCCTTCCTTTGAGTGGGAGGATTTCTTAAAACATGAGAAAGGAACGCATAACATTGATGACTCCTGAAATTCAGGGAGATTGGTTTACATTATCATGACGCATGGCCGGAAAAACCATTTATGGTAAGAATTATGTTTCGATGAGTCCCAAATATGAATGATTTTTGGCCATGTTTCTCCCTTAAGAAACTCCTTCGATGTAAATCATAGTTACCAAATTTGGCCGAATTGGCTAATTTTTTTTGAAAATTCATTGATTCAATTTGATTTGCAGGTTAATACGAAAATTTGAATTCGGTTCATGGGTTGATAATATATTCAATATTAAAATTGATCCAATCTTTGATCCTAAACCATGTACAAGCTATGATAAATTATACCTTCTCCTCTTGATCCTAGATTCTTACTCTCCATCATAAAGATTCTATCAAAGCAAGAAGAATCAACAGTGGTTTCACCACTTTGAATTTCAAAATTTCTCCTCTCTGTTACAAGGAAAACCTCTCTATGGCTAGGGTGAACCATAACAGATAGGAGTGACTGTAGAAATCGACTCAATTCCAACATATGATATATAAAATAATGTGCAAAGGAGGTAAGAAAGAGGCCTACCTCATCCAAACGTTTGATGATGTCCACCGTTGATCACTTCGACCCAAAACTTTATACCTGCAATAAGTTCTCAATAAACAAGCAAAGCAAGCGTATAGTGATAATACAAAAGGTTAGCACATTAGATAACATAATCCATTAATATTCAAAACAAACATGCCCATGGATCATAATACATATATTTGCAAGATATCAATTGGACGGGAAAGAAGTATTTATGTTAATAAATGATCCACAGAAGTGAAAACATTACAGACTTCCATATAGGCACGGTTCGGAAATGAGAAACTGAGTTCCTTCCAACTGGGCCTCCACCACTTCAATCCTCCACAAAAGGCAAGCTCATATAAGGGAGACAAAGAGGTTCTCCATCAATAATGGAAGAGATTGGGAGATGAACACTATGTTAAGACTTAAAGGACAAAGGGATGTAGACTCAATAATGAAGTAATAATTTCTCCAGAGTACATTTTCTCTCAAAGTTGAATTCTCTCCTCTTTTCCAAAGCTCGGAATTGGCTTATTTATAGCCTTCAAAATGCAACTGAAGGGTCGAGTCGAAACATTTCCAATATATGGAAGACCAAGGATTAGATATATTTTGTCATGGCATGGAAGACTAACATTTATCTTTTATTTTTTGGCACAAATTGCGATGTACGTGGATTGTAGTGGAGCAGCAAGCATATATGCATGTTGTATAACTTGCAAGGTGTGTACAAGTGGAAAAATATTTATTTTTGTCTCTAGATTCATTAATCAGGGAAGGTAAGTCTTAATAGGGAAATGGAGTAAGTCCCTCTCTTCAAGATTGCATAGGGTGAGGAAAATCGTGTTCTAACAGATGCCCCCTAATGCGTGAAGTCAGAGGAGTATCTGCGATGGCCGAAATACATTATAAATAACCTAAAAGTGGAGTGGTAGAGAACTAGATGAACGAAATCAATTGATCATTACATGAAGTATTGACTTTGCATACATGGCTACAAAGAATAAACTGCATATCCATGTGAAAAATATACCGAACAAGTGTCTATAACGATAAAATAAGAAAATATAAATGTGGTTACATGCCAATAGTTTTCATAGTCATGAACAAGGCCCAGTAAAACCAGTCTCAAAACCAATATGAGGATATCTATGTACCATAGATTACAATTTGATCTCCCATGATCACTGAAGTCATATAGGTATTGGTCCAATGAAAAAGAAGCAACAGCTAGGAAAGTTGTGGCCACATAATGATATCTTCAAGTCTTCTGTACAATCCACAAAAGGTGCAAGTCTACATCATGTGAATAAAGGAATTGAGCTTCAACATAATGAGACATCGTTTGATTACCGATCATTTATGTATACCATTAACAAACGTGAGACAACCTACCGATAATGAAAGTAGGTATCAAGGCACCGAATACGTTCTTACAAGTGTGAATAGAGTAGTCGGTGTCGAACACCTGAAGAATCCATCGATCAGGAGACATTGATGTATTCCCAACTATCGATGGAAAGAGAGCCTGCCACTAATGACTGTGTTGTGCTACTTATATGTTTTGTATAATGCACTCATTAATTATCAATCCAGGATTCATAATCAATAGAGTTGCAAGACACCAGTAAGAAAGGTAATTCAAATGTCATGAGTATAGAACTATTCTAGACTATGCATGCTAAAAATAAGGCAAACTAGAAAAACAAAACATGGTTGTCTTTCACATCGAGGTTATCTACTCCATTATGGCACATGCAAGTATGAGATGGAGTTCTTTTGACAGATCAACTCTGCTATCTGACCAAGAAATCTAACTATGCAATCATGCTTCTGAAAGGAAAATCACACATCAATCATCAAGACATAGTATGGGTAGTTCAATAGTCAATATACTGAGTATGTTGTGGTTCACAATGTGTTGTTGTAAACTTCACTAGTTCTCCATCAATTATGTCTGACTAGTGCTGCCAACATTCATGTCCATGAAACAAAATCAAATTCATAAAAACAGAAACAGAGCATATGCAAAACAGAGTAAGTAAATATCTCTAAACAACCGAAACATGAACTGAACAATACTTCTATCCTCTAAAAGGGTCAAAGCTTCAGCTAGTCTAACATCTATACTATTGAAATCAACTACTAACACTAATCTATAAGGATGTTGACCTTTTTTGGGCAGTGGGCCCTTGCTACTTCAACAGGTCAGCGACTGGAGTCTACAGTCAACTTTTTTCAATCCACGCATTCCTCTTACTCAAATTTCAAAACACAGAATTAAGCTATGCTAACAACTCAACTCACATTCATTCATAAATGATCAAGACCTGGAAATAAATGACATCCTTCTATTAAAGTTCAACTCTAAATATGTTCTGCAATATGTAACACTTCTTCACATACTGTGTTATGCTAACTCTCTACTACCTCCACCATCCTTGTCGTGACTATTTAAACAGTCTTAGTCGTGAAACACAACAAGGTGAAATCTTTAGCAAATCAGTCAATTGTCAAATTTATATATTCGGTTACATATTTTAAGCTTCATCCTCATGAAAGGAAATGTATAAGGATGAATCAATAAACAAACAAGCTTATCATAACCTTGCTAGAGCTTTAATGATTCAGCAAACATCCAACAATTATCTTTGGTACGATCTGGAGCTAAACTTGGTATATTTTACTTCCTATATTGGTACCAGATCGTGACAGGTGAGATTTAGTAAATGGTACTGGATCAAAATAGTGCACAAGTGGTTGGTACTGGATAGTGACAGTGAATGGTTTGGTACCGGATCTGAATGGAAGATGCGCTTGGTACCGGATTCGAACAGTGGAAATATGGCACATACGTATCGGATGGTTGAGCTAGTACATAAAGGCTGGACTCATCTAGAGGTCAAAGGTTACACATGGAAAATCAAAACATTATTACATGAAGCATTTAGTCTCCTAGCTCAATAAACCACAAAAATGCATGAATTAACTATACTTTACCTTATGACCTCATCAATGGCTAATGGTAGGGTTCTTTGTCATTTATCCAAGCTTAGGTAATCCAAAAAGGTATATATGAGGAGTATAATACGGTAGTGGGGATGTCAATTTAGAATTTCAACATTCCCCCATGCTAAAACCATTGCATGTCCTCATGCAACTGAAACAAACCCAAACTTTTTCAAAATTTGAGACTCCATTCTTTACTTCTGTGGATCAATGATGTTGATGGCTAAGGCTTCTTCTTTCAACTCCCTTTTTATGACCCTAATGTATTGTAAGAGTCTTAGTACCTTCTTGAGCTTGTTAGAAGTCTCTTCATGGTCATCGTGAAGTTGTTGGTTGGTTTCCTTCAGTTGCTCATTTTCCTTTTTGATATACCTGTCCAATAGTTGGTATTCCTTCACTTCTTGTTCGAGTTCCTTGTTTTGTTTTTGCAGCTCCCCAATCTTTTTCTTCATCTATGATTTTGTTAAGGTCCTTGTTGACTCCATTGTTTATGGCTGGATGTATTCTCTTTCCTCCACTTCCTCCCTCATCCCACATAAAGTAATAGCGACTTGTTCCTCATTCAAGCTAGGGATGTCATCCTGGATTGATAGGTCTTCAAAAGGGGAGGTAAGATCTATTGGATATTCATGTGTATGAGGACTGAAAACTGCTTTTCCTTTATTTTCCATGCTCCTTGTGGTTCTTTTACAAGGGGCTGCTAGATTAGGGGTGCTCACATACTTCCTTTTCTTCTTTTCTATTTGTGGAATGGTTACAGGGGATTGTTCTATAAACTGTTCACTTTTATTTTCTGAGTTATTCTTCTCTTTCCTCACAGTTTTTGTCTTATGGCCCTTCTCCTCAAGTGATACTATTGAAGTCTCCTCTACTAATTCAGTTTTACCTTTTGATTCTTGACTTTTAAAAATCTTATTGACTGTGGAAGAGGGACCTGCTTGTTTACTAGCTTTATCATTTTGGCTCACTGTTCTGGATGATGATGGAGTTACCTTATCTTTCTTTCCCTTTTTCTTTTGAGGTTCCTTATCTTTTCATGATTTCAATTCCCTTGCCATGTGCTTCTTTTCATGATTTCAATTCCCTTGCCATGTCTTTCCTCACGCACTTTCAACTGCCTATTCGCTACGAGACGAGTACTGAACTCTTGACCTCCCTTCATCAACCTAACTCCGTGCATATCTCTGACCATATTGATGAGTGGAGGCGACGATGAAGGATGATCAAGGCAGCCATTCCTGACATGCTATTGGCAGAATGGTTTACTAAATCACTGTTACCCCCAATTGCTCATGATGTTTCTATGGGTGGTGCGGTCACAGAGGAACAATCCATTTCTCAGGCTCAGTACTTAGATTTGGTTTATTCCCAATTTGGTACTTTGTATGATTTACTTCCAAATGTTGCTTGAGATAATACCCATCCTTCTAAACCATCATCCTCATATCATGCGGATGGTGTTATCGGTTCTGTCAAAACTCAATCTTTTTCCAAATCAACTACACCCTCCTCTACCTCCCCCCAAACTCAGATCTCTGAGGTGAATGCAGTTCAATATGCCCCTTCAAAACAGTCCGCGGGTAAGAAGAAGACAAAGAATAAATCAAAAAATAACAATGAACAACCCAAAAATCAAACACCTACTACCGAAAAGCAACCACAACAGAAACTGAAATTCCCATGTATCATTTGTGGTGATGATCACTACACTCGAGATTGTCCACTTCACAATGAAGTGGCCAAATTTTTCCAAGGGAAGTCACAACCCGCTGTGCATACTCAACCTTTTCCACAGCAACAATCCATGGTTGCTCAAGCCCCCTCTCCCGGGGGAAGTTCTAGCGATCCTAATGATGAGGCCTCATCGAATGCACATATTTATATGTTTAATGGGATCAATTTGACCACTCGCTCTAAGACATATGACACACCAGGTAACCCTGACAAAGGAAAAGACACTAATGGTGCCAGTACTTTACCGGATCCATCATCGTCCTCCGTTAGTCTTCCATCAGTTAATCCTCCGTCTAGACCACTTCAGATTGAGAAACCCACATTCGAATCTATCTTATTCCCTCCTAAGAGAACTATCTGCAAAGCCACCTTTAATCTTAGTTCATGTGCTGCCCAGAACTACAACATTGTTGAAGATTTGGCTCAAGCATCGTGTGCTATGTTTGCGTTAGAAGTTCTACAACACTGCCCCAGTCAACGTAGAACGCTCTTAGCTTCTCTTGGCATTGTTGATCCTGAGTCGTCCAACCATATCATGTTTAACCTGGACAATTATGCGTCTCGACTTTCCCACCAACTTGCTTTCCATGTTGGTGTTGTTGTTCACAATCAACAAATCCATCGAACTATTCTGGATGAGGGAGACTCAACTTGTTTCATGTATTTAGCATGTTGGAAAGGTTTAAAATCACTAGCACTCAACAAATCCCCAACGATGTTACGTGCCTTCGATGGGCGAGGTTTTCATCCCCATGGGATTTTACAGTCCCTGCCCATCCAATTGGGTGGCAAAACCGTTATTGTTGATGTCAAGGTGGTCAATGCTCCCCTCGATTACAACTTGTTACTTAGAAGAAGTTGGTTTTATGCTATGACTGTCGTTGCCTCGTCAGTTTTTCGATGTGTACAATTTCCTCACCAGGGAAAAATTTTCACTATTGATCAATTAGATTTCTGCACGACCGATGCTCGTGTTCCCGCTACCAACAATATTCCTTTCTTAGGAGACCACACGATCACGTATGAAAGCATCGGTGTTGGATTACTAAAAGATTCTAGCCTCATGGGTACCTTCCATACACCACTTCCACCGACTGCCCATCATATTGCCATCGTCGATATGATTTCGACCATGGCTTATCAATCTTTGGAATCATCTGACCCTTGGATTGTACCTCGTCCGTTGGAATTCGATGCACTAGGTGAAACTGTGCCACTTAGTCCAACCGAAACGTCATACGTTTCTAGCCAATCCTCTTCTCCCTTGTTAGATGACCAACATCTATTGGTGCCTGACGTTTTCTCGATGCACTCACGGTTGAGTTCCTTGTCGTCTACAATTGACTGTATTTCCCCAATTTTTCCTTTTGATGAATCTATTCCAGACATGTTTTGCATTGACAAGTTACCTCAGGATAATAACCATCACTGATCCTCTTTTCTTCCCCCTCATGAAGAAATTCGGGTGGATATACCATCTATATCCCCTCCTGGTGTTGATTTTTCATCATCTCCCATGCTTTCAACTTTCAATGATTTGGATCTGGTAGTGGACATGGTGATTTCTTCGATAGGATTATTGGAGCTTGATCGCCTTACTCCTATCGCGACCCTCAACATGTGGTCCTTCCCAAGTGATTATCTTCCATCCAGTGAAGATCTCCTGGAGGCCATGACAACGTTTTATCCTTTGACATGGTACCCTTCCAGAGCATTATCCTCTTGGAAGCCATGATCCGGACGAAACCACGAGCATAGTTTCTCTTCTTTGTGGCAAGCTCGTTAAAAAATGAAACAAAGGCCTTGAGCATAGTTCTTTTCCTGTGTCAATCTCGTTAAAAATGAAACAGTCACATCTCTTGAACCTTCTTTTCATCCACCCTTCTCCTTTTTCTCATCTACTAGAGAAATTGGTGATGACCTCAGAGCCGGTGAATGAATTGAAGCTTGGAGGGAATGTCTCCAGCCTTTGATGATCTTTCTGGAGTTAAGCCACTAGCTTTCACATTGGGGGCATACCGAGCTTAGTATTTGTTCTTTCTCGTGCTCGAAAATACATCAAAATGCATCTGGGTACACTTTTATCTCTTTTTCAGACCTGTATGGATACATGAAAAAGGAACCCCCTGAAGTCTCCTTTAAGCTCTTTTCAAACTCTCTAAACATGAAAAGATTGTCGAGTGATATTGCTTCCTTTCCCACTCGTTAAAAGGTTTGAAATGGAATCTTTCGAGTGATAATTTATCTCTTTTTTGGCCTCACAAGACTAACATTACGAAAAAGGACAACATTGGAGTCACCTTTAAGTTCTTTTTAGACTCTCTAAAGATGAAAAGATTGTCGAGCACCTTGTTCTCTTCACACTCGTTAAAGTATTTGAAGAAAATGTCTATTGAGAGATAGTTTATCTATTTTTCGGTCTCGTCAGACTACTTTACGAAAATGAAACTGAGAGAGTTCTCTTTTAAGTGTTTTTCCAGACTCTATAATCATGAAAAACCTTCGAGTTCTCTATCTTTGGACTCATTAAAACAAACATTGATAGGCCCATACGTGATTGAACCCTTACTTCTTCCAGTTCGTTAAACAAAGGAAGAGGAACTTACCAAAGGTGAGTTATCTCGAGCATGTGTTATCCTCCTTGAGCTCGTTAAATTAAAAATAGGTACTCGTCTATATAGATGGGGGAAAAAATTGAAAGAAGCAAGCCAAGCAGTTTTTTGATAACATTACCAAGTAACTCTTAGAGTCATCCTTGAACACGACACTTTTTCTTTTTCACGCATTATAATCTGTTGAACCTCTGCACTGAGCCAATCCTTTGAGTTTCTTTCACTCCTCTAGGTCACCTGACGTAAGTCATATCATCCACTGCCTCATCAAGTTTTGTTCCATGTCACGTTTCTGTTGTTGTGCCTCAGTGTTCAAGGGAAGTATCCACCTCGAGAGTCATCCATCACAAATATCTTGTCTCAATACCTATGTCAATCCATGTTCATTTGATCTACCAATTACATCTCTGTGTCTGTTTCGTGTCGTTGATGGGGGATACATCAAGGCCCTCCTTCGACGAGTCTATTCCTGTCGACTTCAACACATTATCTAGGGACTAGACTTAGAAACCAATTAGTACTTTGGGACCTGCATGCCTCAATGGCAAGCCTCCTCATGTTCGACAGTGGGTTTACATCATTGACCTCTGATTGGACGATTCCACGAATGTTCGAATTTAGCTCATCCATTCACATTCATTGGAATGTACTAGAGTACCTTGGGAATCATTGACATTAATGGTGATTTCCCTCGCGCTTGTTAACGGTTTACATCATTGACCGGTAATCAAGTGGTTTCTACCATGTTCGACATCGGGACATATATTCACATGGTTAGATTCGTACCTCATCGGGATCGGTAAGAAGGCCCTGGGTTGAGTCATCACTCTGATATGTACTTTGCACAGGTTGCGAAGGAGTTTCGCTTGAAAAATGACACATATACTGTCACATAGATCCACTTTGTATTGGTCGTGGCTATGTCTTGTCATCTCATAGATCCACCGTGTATTCTTCATGGCTACAATCAATTCAAGTCATAAGAGTGTAGATCCACACTATATCCTCAGTGTCTATACCTTTTATCAATACAATTATGGATCCGCAGTGTATTTTATGGCGGCCATATCTTGCAAGTCTTGATCACCCAAGCAGAGGTATGCCTGCTTTGGGTTTGAAACATGTCATAATATTTGTTGGATGTTTGTGTGCAACTTCTGTCAGGTTCTCTGCATTTATAACCTTGCTTGAAAGTCTACAAAGCATTTCAGTTATCAGTTCCTATCTTCTAACTTCATAATTTGGGGGGCAATCTATTACACATCGAAATTACTCACTTCGATAGTGTCACAAGTGTCGTCATTACAAGCGTCGCAAGAATCGCAAGTGTCAAGGAAAGAATACTGCCATGATGCCTATGTCGTGCCTATAATGACATGAGAAGGCCACTTGACACACATAAAATACTTGATTTTGAAGAGGAGAAATGATTAACTGGGCTTATGAACCTTTTTCCATCTGAAAGAACCCAAAAAAATGAGTTTTTGGAGGAGAGCGCTCCCCTATACCTCTCTCAGGAGTGTTGGCGCCCCCCTATACACTATATGGGAGCATTATAACACTACCTCTACCTTTTTGGAGGAGCGATACTACTTTTGGGAGTGTTGGAACCCCCCTAAAGCCTACTGGGGAGCACTATAACGCTCTGATGGCCCTTTTGAGGGAGTGCTACCTATTCTAGGCAGTAGTTGGTTTGTTGAGGAGAATGGGGGAAATATCTTTTCAATCTTGGAAGGTTGTTGGATTCGAACCCCTAGTCCAGCCATGATCTTAGGGAAGATCCCTAACTCAAGGAGGAAAATCCTCAACTCACCCCAATGATATCTCAAGTGGTTGAGCCTCTCCAAGGCTATATAAGGAAGCTTTCTCATGGTGAAAGGGGGAGCTGGATGAAGAATCATACCAAACTTATGATCTCATAAGTGATATTTGGAGAAGGGATGAGAAGCATGAAACCTATGATCTCATAGGAAACACATAGTGAAGTGGAGGCTAATCAGGGAAGCTATCGTCATTCCGATCGTGGAGCTTTTGAGAAAGGGTTAGACAAGGAGAACTTGACGAAACTGCTACATTCCATCTATGGTTGTAAGTAACGTTTTGTCCTCATTAATATAATATGCTTGGCCTGTTTCTTTCTAATTTGTGTTTGACATTACATGAATTTGTCTCTAAGTAGATAGGTCCACTTCAAATTAATCTCGATAGAATAGGAAGTGGTTGTACTTTTTTTGTCTACAGGTCTTATCGAGGAGCTCAAGATTGGACTTCAACTCGGAGCATGCAGGGACAAACACCGGTAAAAGGTACATCTTTCCTCCTTCCTCTTCATGCATTAGTTTTTGTAGAGCTAAAAGGAAGTCAGTGACCATGATAATAACTTTCTGTCTTAGAGTTAAGAGTCTAGCTCTTTAAGGAGATCTACCTGTCCGCAGGGAGATTTTCCTTCAACAATTTGTTTTTTGTGGGAAGGTTTTGAGTGATGAGGATTTTCCAACTAATCCTTTGCTTCCTGATTTCATGTATAACTAACATCTTAATAAGACCTTGATGGTAAATTCTAGTCTTCTCAGTTTTGGATAGGGATTTGACACCTCTTACCATCTTGTTTAGGCTCATCCATAAAAAAATATGGGAAATCAATTTCAGGGCCTCCTTCAAAGTGTAATAGAAGCCTAAGATGATATATGAAGGTTACAACATACCTACCCTCACAAGTGGGGAATCATTGAAGACTAGAAAGAATTGGATGATATTCTTCCTTGATATAGTTCCTAGGAATCCCTTTTTTCCAATCAGGGTGTTGATGGTCTTCTTTCAAAAATTGTTGGCACATTTCCTTGTTGATTCCTACTCCTTTGAAATACTTGGCTCCTCTGTTAGGTAATATTGTGGCTTCCCTTAAGGTTGCTTCATTGATT